>JAADVF010000140.1:0-49811 GCA_023334555.1 Elongisporangium undulatum
CGCTCGAGAGCCCGGCGTCCATCGCGGCCATCCGCGCGGCGCAGACGGCGTTCCAGGCGCGAGCTCCAGAGGTCAACACGTCCGAGTCGTTCATCGTGTTCGCCAAGGAGGGTCTGGTGCTGGACTCTGGGCGTGGTATTCCGTTCGATGCAGCGCGTCAGCCGCGCATGGCCGACCTCATTGCCCAGTAGGCTCAGCTGGAGTGAAAGAGGAGTCGGAAAGGCAACTTGCAGACCATCATTCTGTCTTCAATATACCAAAAGCACAGTATTTCTTAACCCAGCATCCGAAATAGAGCGCAAAACAATCAGTCCCGAAACCACAATCGCAGGCAAGTGACGGACGTCACAGCCGCTGCTCAATTCGGCGATTCTGATCGCTTCGGGTGCCTTCTCGCTGTCCTGATGCGTCACGTAACCCGCAGTGTATTCTCGCTGGGACAAGTGAGCTCTGACTCGTGCGATCCAACCAGTATTTATCGATTGTCATTTCCTCCTACTGTTAGCACGCGCTGAACTCTCGTGTCTGATCCTTCAGTTCTGTATGAAGAGGAGCGCATTGATCAGGCCTCCTTCACGGAGCTCAAGCCCACTCTGCCGCTTGGTCAGGACTAGTTTACTCTCGGAGCATGGCGATTACACGTCACGCGACCAAGCTCGCTGGTCTGATTCCTGACGACCCGCTGCAGGCGCTTGCAGTCGATATCGATATGATCCCCGAGACACTCAGCGACCTACAAGCGCCGATCCGTGATATCATGTCCATCATCAAGGACGAGGAGTTCAGGATTGAGAAGACCAAGCTGCACGTGGCGGAGACGTAGCTGCCAATCTGGTGTCGTAGAGCCAGTAAGTCAGTGCGATCGGTCCACTGTGCCTTGATCACAAAAGATCGGGGCTTTGTGATCTCTTGACGTAGTTGTTCGTCCAGCACAGCAGCTACTTCATGATCCTTGTGCAACGCAGCCGTTCTCAAACCAATGGACTGCCGCGCACATTTGATTCGTAGATGCCGTCGAACGAGGAGCTGCAGCTGAGGAGTGCTCGAGTTAACGTTTGGGGGACAATGCGACTCTGATCGATGCCTTTGGATCGCTCTCCCACGCCACAGAGGCCGGCTTAGCTGTGACAAATGCCATCTCCCCGAGTGGAGCGCGATCTTTTCGAGATCCTGTCGGTGTGATCGAATTGGTGACGGTTTGGGCAGGCTGCGCTGCCATAGCAACCCAATCAACGAGATGTGCTCCGATGGGAACGACAATGGTCTTCTCTTGTGCGCATTCTGGATGCGAGTGCTCGTGAGGAGCTTCACGTTACGTTCCCTGGCTCGGCCCAAACATCTGAAGAAGCCCCCGCGGAAGTTCTGGCGCAAGGAACTGACCCAAAGGGCCTGGGAGTGATGGACCCCATGGCTCGTGTGGCGTATGAATCCGGGCGACCCTTGGTGATTGCTTCACGGCACGGTGGGTTCGAGTTCACCCACGCTTTCGCAAATTGCTAGTCACGAAGATCTTAAAAGCCGCACGCCACAAATCAGGAGCTCAGTCGATTGGATCTTTAGATGGATAAGCCCAGCGCAGCAGCTGCAGAGGAGGCCTCAGAGCGCAGCGGCCATGCCTGAGCTCATTCGCAGTCTTGCACGCCCAAGCGCACCAGCTCCTCAGCAACTCCCGACCTCCCGACCATGCTCGCCAAGAAGCTCCTTGTGCTTGCCGCTGCCGTAGCCATTGCGCTTGGCTCGGCCTCTGCTTCCACTCAGTCCCACGTCCGTGTGCACATCCGATCGTACGACACGACCCCTGCGCCCACGCCCTGCGCCACTACACAGCCACCGCAGACGCCGTACCCCACGACTGCTGCACCTGCTGCCACGCCTTGCGAGACCACCCAGGCGCCCGCGTACTCGGAGTCGGAGTCCGACAGCTACGACGACTCGGAGTCCAAGTCTGACAGCTGCGACGACTCAGAGTCCAAGCCCGACAGCTATGAAGACTCTGCCGTGTGCACGGGCGAGGGCGAGAGCCCCATGAGCGTGGAGGGCGTGGAGGGCGTCTTCTGCGTCACTGGCCAGGCCTGCGTGGCCAACATCAATGGCGCGTGCCCTGGACCCCAGGAGGGCCTCGAGTTCGGCGCGTACTGCTGCACCGTCCAGACCGGCGTCATGGGCTGCAAGCCCAACACGTCGGCGCCCAAGAAGCACCACCGTCGTCACCACCACCACCGCCACCACTAGGAGCCTTCGCTCTGGCTCGCTATGCCCAATAACCAAGTTGTCTTGTTGTTCTTGTGATGTGTCCCACACGAGGATCCTTATCCGATACCGTAGCCATGTCTGTGTGGTTCAACGATTTATATTCGATCGGTTGGTTATAAAAAAGTGAAGTCGCTACGGAAGCCGGTCACAGGATCGAGTTTTCCGGCACGGAGCGCACGTTCTTGATGGTCGGCTGGTGGTTCTTGATGTGGCGCTCCACCTTGGCTTCCAGCACGATGAGGTCCACGTCGCTCGCGTCGTCCGAGAAGGACTGGTCGTCGCCCTCGTCCAGGCTCATGTCAGTGGAGTCGCTCGTGCTGCTCTCGCTGCCTTCGATCTGAGCAGGCGCGATCACCAGAAGGGCCTCAAGGTCCCACGAGTCCACGCTGCCAGCGTCGTCCAGGCTCGCATCACTCGCACTGCCTTCGGTCTCAATGACTGCGCTCTCCAGAATGGATTCTAAGTCCCATGCGTCCAAGCTGCCAGTGTCGTCTTCAGCTCCGTCCACACTCACGTCCACAGAGTCATCGGTGCTGCTTTCACTGCCCTCAAGGGCGACGACCGGTGCTCCTTTGTGGAAGGGATTGACGTCCCACGAGTCGGTGCTGCCAGTGCTATCGTCGTTGTCATCGCCCAGACCCACGTCCGTGGAGTCACCGGTGCTGCTTTCGCTGCCCTCAGGCACAGTGAGGCTTTCCCGGACGAAGGCGAGGTCCAAGGAGTCGGTGCTGCCGCTCTCGCCGTCTCCATGCACGCTCACGTCCGTGAAGTCGTCGCTCACGCTGCTCTCGCTGCCCACGAAGGGCGCTCTTTCCTCGAGGTCCACGTTGTCCGCCGAGTCGAAGCTGCCGCTGTCAGTGTCGTCGCCCTCATCCGGCTCATCCGAGTCGTCGACCCCGTCCACGTCGTCCGTGGTGTCAGTGCTGCCGGTCTCAGGCTCGATGTCCAGCTTCAACGAGATGCTCACGGGAACGTCAGGGGCCTCCGGGTCATCCAGATCCAGCGGCTCTTCAAGCTCAGTGGGCGCCTCCTGCTTGGCAATAGTAAGGCTTGACTCGTCCTTGCTAGTGATGCGAATGCGGAGGTGAGTGGTCGGCGCACCCGCCGCGGGAGCCAGCGCCACGGCCACGCAGGCGGCGACGAAGATGAGCTTCTTGGCGTAGAACATGCTGCTGCAGGTGTTGGTTGTTGGTGGTGACAGCGCAAAAGAAAGAATGAACGCAACGTGGGGCCCAGAGCCATGGCCATGGCCCCAGCCGCCACGCTAAATCGGACCTCAACGGTCAGACCCCGTGTCTTTCTTGACGATTGTGCTGCGATTGGCTGCTAACGCAAAACGGACACGTATTTTGGGTCTCTGGCGGTTGCCTCGGGCCGTTTCCTGCGCTCATGGGCGTCGCTTGGGCCGGAATCAGCCGCTCAGCTAAGCTTGGGCTGAAGCAAAACGCCAGCGCTGCCACGTCCCAAGGGGCCACGTAACGCTACTAAGTAACAGTTGATGGGCAAAAGCCAAGGCTTTGTGAGTCATGGCTTTGATTCATGCGATAAAAAGACTATGGAGTACACTTAGACGACGACCACGACGTCTTCGCTGCCGCTGCCGCTGGAGGAGTCCACGCTGAGCCAGTTGAACTCGAAGCCCACTTCGTCGCTGTCGATACCGCTGCCGCTGGCCGAGGCGAACGAGCCGCTGCTGCTGGAGCTCGAGGGCACCTGGATGGTCTCGCCGTCGTGCGAGCCGCTGGCGCTGGTGCTGGCGAATTCAGTCACAATCACGTCTTCGGCCGAGTCGCTGCCGCTGCCCGAGAGCACGAGGTCGAACTCGACGTCCACCGAGTCGCTGCCGGAGCCGCGCAGGAAGCTGGAGTCCTGGGCCGAGGCCAGGGCCGTGAGGGCGACGCAGAGCGCGAGGAAGAATTGCTTGGCGACCATCTTAGAAATTCTAGATTGGCCAGAGAGCGAGAGGAGCGACGGAAGGGATCAGCAAAAGCGCCGCCATCCATAAATCCACCGGCTCCTCCCCTTCTCTGCGCGAGGGGGATGATGGCTTCAGCATGTTTCGGCCAATCATAATGTGGGTTTTCTGGTTTTCATCCAATCAGATGACTCGCAATTCTGTTTTCTGAATGAAACAGTGGGAGTAGAAAATGGCTTCAGCGCCCTCCCTGGCCAATCAAATCTTCTTATTTGCTTTACGCGGAAGAATCGGTTCTTTTTTTCTCTGCTGCGACACGCGAAGGTTTCGCCATGGACCTCCGCGTCACTCGTGACGCGCCTGCTGATCCCAGGGCCCGTGCCGAGAGCGAGGGTGGCCATGGCCAGATGGCCACTCACAATGACACGTTGTGTCTCTTGGTGGATGTGACACAAGGAGGTTTAAAGCTGGGTCTACATTTGGATCTTATAGTGCGTCTAATAGTGCCGATCACATGGGCCCAGCTGACGCGAATGGATATGCAGCGTTGGGCAATCGTGGCTCTGGCCTGTTCGGCTCTTGTCTGTTCCAGAGCTTTCGAGTTGCAAAGTCCGGAACCGGGTCCACAGTCTAAGCGCTGACGACACTGGCGTCGGTGCTGTCCGACTCGGAGCCGAAGAACGCCTCTGATCCATCGGCGTCTTCAGACTCCTCGTCGGGAGTCTTGCTGTCTTCAAAGGCGTCGCCAGAGTCGTCCACGGAGCCACTGCCGCTCAGACTTTCCAGCGAAATGTCGGACTCCTCGTGGAGTTGTCGGTGCACACGCAGGTGGCCGGACTGGTCAGCGGTCGCGGGCGTGAGCGCTAGGGCCACGCAGGCCGCGAGGAGCACGAGTTTCTTGGCCGAGAGCATCTTGAAAGACCGAGTGGAGGGCTACTTGGTGGCTGTGAAGCGAATGGAGAAGTGAGGGCTGCAAGAGCGGAGTCTTGGGGCCGTTGCGCTTCAGCCGTCTCTTCTATTTGGGCTGTCGACGCAACGGACGAGCTCGAATCTTTTCTCAAGAGGGCAGGATTATATCCGTTTCAACCTGTCACCTAGGACGGATGGCTGTTCCTGCTCCTGCTCCTGCAGCACATGGCGTGAGTTGAGTAGTCTGCGTGTACTATCGTGACCCAAGAAGCGCAAATTGTGTGTTGTCCCTGCAATTGTTGGTCTGTTATGGCATTACCACCGATCAATGGACACTGGAAAGCCGAATTCACGTTGATTTTACAGTGCGGCTATCGCTGATCACTCTCTGGACTTTGATCGGATGGGAAACATGGGCGATGGAGGATGCAACGTCAGCGCGTGCAGCTGCAGTCGAGTGAGCGCGTTCAAATCTAATCCGGACGACAATTTAGGTGCCGATTCGGAGCAACAACCCAAGGCCCAAATAGAAAAGAGCTGAAGCAAAACGGCCCCAGGACTCATCTTTCACGGTCCTCACTCTATCATCCGCTTCACACCCATCAAGCAGCTCTCGCACTGCCTGTCACCTCCACCAAGAGTCACATCGTGTCGTTGTAGTGGCCATCTGGCCATGGCCACCTGACCATGCGGTCGTACTCGACACAGGCCCTTGGACCAGCAAAATGCTCGTACACCGACAAGTGAAAGGGATCTACAGTAACATGAACGGCGGCGGCTTTCGTTCGACAAGCCGACTGATTTGATGGGGGGCTCTCGTATTACCGTAGTTGATTTCCAGTGCGCTCTATGGCCAGAACTCCGATACAAGAGTAAATGATTTGGAAATCCATTTGAGTTGGGAAGCAGAGTTCATTAGGATCTTATAGTGCGTCTAGTGCGGATCACTCTGTGGACTTTGATCGGATGGAAAACGTGGGCGATTGAAGACGCTACCTCAGCTGAACCTCAGCTTACGCAGCTGCAGTCGGGAGGGCGCGTCCAGGCGTGGATCAAAACCTGAAGGCGGATTAGATGTCGACCTGCGAGTCGCTGATGTCCGACTCGGAGCTAAAGCCGCTTTCCGAGTCATCGCTAGGCTCGTCGTCGTCGGGACCAGTCACCTTGTCGACTGAGTCATCGATAGAGCCACTAGCTTCCTGACTTTCGATCGCCATGTCGAACTCTTCTTCAAGCTGTCGGTGTACGCGCAGGTGGGCGGATTGGTCGGCAGCCGCGGGTACGAGCGCCAAGGCCACGCAGGCAGCGAGGAGCACGAGTTTCTTGGCCGAGAGCATCTTAAAAGTCGGGAGAAGAGGCTGTGGAGAGAGCTGCTTGATGGCTGTGAAGCGAAAGGAGGAATGAGCAGTGCAAGAGCTGTGGCCGCCGTCCGTTTTGCTTCAGCCCTCTCTCTCTCTCTCCAAAGCACTCTCTTATTGGGCGATCGACTATTAAAATCTGGGCTAACAGCTCTCTCCGAGGCGAAACGGACGGCTCTGCCGTTCTATCGAACATTCGCCCTTCCGTCCGTTTCGGCTCCATATTTCCCCATTTCGAAAGTTCACTTATCCGAATTTCCAGAGTTCACTTGCCGAAATTCAGCTTTAGGAGTTGGAAAGGTCACTCTATATGAAAACGTTTAACAGCTCTAGAAGCGGGAGAAGTCCGTGAGATCCACCACGCTCTCGGCCAGTAGCTTCCGTAGCGACCAGCCCGTGCGCAGGTTGAACAGGTCGTCGTCGTGGCGCCAGGCCCAGAAGGCCCAACCGGCGGACGGCGTGTTGTAGATCTCCAATTGTTTTTTGCCAAAGTCTACAAAGCGTGCTGTGTCGTTGAATGGCGCCGAATCGGGGGACGCGAGGCTCCATTCGCCAATGAAGAGCGGCTTGCCATGCCACTGTGAGAGAACGCTGGCGTTGTAGTTGGCCACGGCTTGCTCCACGCCGGCTTCGTCAAAGCCCTCGAGCCCCCACTTGAAATACGAGTGCAGCTCGTGCCAGACGTTCGTGTAATCGGGCTCCGGCATGAACGCCATCATGGCCGGATCGGCAAACTGCTTGGTCAGCATGGGCGAGATGGCCAGGATGCACGTGTTGTTGTTCTTGTTTCGGATCAGCTCGTACGCTCGCTCGTAGTACGCGTGCACGATGGGCTCGGCCGAGTCGTCCATCCGCGGCTCGTTCATGAGGTTCATGCCCAGGAAGGCCGGTTCGTCCTTGTAGCGATCCGCAAGGAAAAGCGCCACCTGCGCCGAGTTCTCCTGGCTCACAGGGTCATCAGCCCAGAGCGCAGCGCCGAACTCTGGCGGTGCGCTGTGGTCGTAGCCGTTCTGGCTGCCTCGGTGCGCGTGGAAGCTGATCATGACCGCGAGATTCGACTCGACCGCCCAGCTCTGGATCAGCGTGTCGAGATAGTCGAGCGATCCGGGGGCGTACATGGCGCCCTGGTCTGTGGTCAACACATCCGCCTGGCCCTGAGCAATCCAAAACCCGACGGGCACGCGCACTGTATTGAGCGTCGTGTTCATGGCCGCGAGGTCTTCCAGCGTGATCCACGAGTCGCGGTGCTGCTTGAACTGCTGGTCACCAACAGTGTGGCCCAGCAGTTGCATGGCTGCGTACTCGCCGTGGTACCCAATGTCCTCGGGCACGCCGTGCCATATTGTGGAGTTGTATGTCATCCAGTACTCGGCCACAAGCCATCCGCCTAGGTTCGCGGCGCGCACAGGGATCTCGCCTCGACGGATCTTGGCCTGGATGTGCTCGCCCTGGACGCGACCAAAGGTGGCGGCCATAAGCCCAAGCACGAATGAGGCGGCGAGCTTCATGGCGTCAGGATCCGGTTCTGCTCTTGAGGTGAGTTGGATTCTGAGAGGAGCCCATGATGCAGCGCTCGTGGGCTTCCATTGGTTTTGGGGTGAGATTGCCGCATGATCTCGCTACTGGTTCTCGGAATCAGCATCCTCGCATGTCAAGGGATTGCCAGCCGATCGCCATCGCTATGGCTATCACAAGTCAGCTCACGTGTCCGTTTCGCAACTCGGCGCATCGCATCGCATCGCATCGGAAGAGTCGGCGAATGTGGGCGACTCTTACGTCACCAAAGGGTCGTTTCACGTGCCCTTGAGGCGTGGCCAGCCAGTATCTGGAGTTGGACGTGAGTCGTTGTGGGGCGTTTATCCGATGGACACGCACACATGGCTCCTCGGTGAGTCAGCTCCAGGACTTGAGGCGACATTCAACGCCTGGAACGGCCCTGAAGAGAGAATCCAGTGACGAATTATCAGCAGAGTTGAAGTCGTTGGGCTCAGAAGAATCTCAAGTCATGCATGTTGTGTTATAAGAAAGAGGTAAATAAAGGAAAGAGATCTCGTGGCTCGTGGGCTTCTAGTTGAACGAGTAGCCCTCCAGCGTGGCACGTGGAGCGAAGGAGAACTGGCCAGGCTCGTACGACTCGACGTGTGAGGCCATCTGCGCCACGGAGCAGCAGCCGCAGCAGCACGAGTACGCCAGGTCCTCCAGCGGCGAGCCGGGGATGTTGAACAGCGCTCGGATGCGCCAGCGCAGACGCGTCATGCAGAGCACGGCCACGATGCTCGAGAGCGCCAGCAGCCAGTCGAAGAAGTCCGAGTCGGCCACAGCCGTGATGAGGCCCACGAGATAGAGCACGCCAAAGACTCCGAGCACCTGCTTGAAGTCCATCACGCCCAGACGCGCCGAGATCTGCGCCACCGAGAGTCCCGTGCAGCAGCACGACATGATGGCTGCAGCAACACAAGAGCGTCAGTCAATGGGCTTCTCTCTTCCCACGCGCTCTAGGTGGCTTACCGTTGGGCACGAGAGTGTCCATGCAGCCGAAGAGACTGGTCTTCCAGCGCCCGAGCACGATGCCGTTATGGTCGGCGCCGGTATTGCTGTCGCCCATGTCCACGGCCACGTCGCTTTCCTTGGTGGGCGGCTGGAAGTCCATCTTGAGAAGAGAGAAGAGTGGGCGCTAGAAGGCAGATTGCGAGATGAAGGAGCTGAGCCACTTGGGCTCTCGGGTCAGGACCGATCAGGACGAGGCGCTATTTCCAGAGAACGTGTCCCAAGCGAAACGCGCTGATGGCTGGGAATAGTCCAGCGGGAGCGTAATCTCGCTTGACTACTTTGGTTCAACGCCGGGAGTGAGATGGAGCAGCAGCAACAGACGATGGATGGAAAGGGGCAAAGACAGCAGCTTCTAGATATTGAACACGCGGCGCGCCTTGCGCTCGCCAAACTCCTGGTCCAGGTCGTCGTCCAGGTCGTCGTCTTCTTCGTCGCTCAGGATGCTGGTGCGCTGGCCGGACTCGAGGTCCACGGCCACTTGGATGTACCGGCCTTCGTGCATGCGCTGCTCCATGCCATGCAGCATCCGCCGCATATACCAGGCGCTGGCCACGACGATGGCGAAGGCCACGCCCAGCGGCAGGGCTAGGCCGTAACCCCACGGGTGCTTGTCAATCGCTTGTTGCGGCATGAGCGCCGCCAGCAGGAAGGCCTGCAGGTCGAACGTGCCGTGGATCAGAATGGCCGGCAGCAGCACAGCCAGCTTGCCCTTGCAGGTCGAGAGCTGAGCCATGGCACTGGCGCTGGGAGAGAGCCCGCCGCTGCCAACGCGGCGTGCCTGCTGCAGTCGCGTGGCCAGTCGTACGCCCGTGATACCACCGCAGACACAGTGCAGCGATGTGCTGATAGCGCTCCGCAGCAGCGCCGCAGCCACGCGGCCCTGGAAGTCCGGCACCGCGAAGGTGTAGCCCACGTTTTCCGCGAACGAGAAGCCGAGCGCACCTGCCACGACGGCCATGAAGACCACGAACGAGTGGTTCGAGTGGCGTTGCGGGTGGAACAGCAGCCGTTGCGGACTGCAGAGCCACGTGCGGCTGCTCTGGCTGCCGAGACTGGAGCGGCGCGAGCCCAGGACCACGTTGGTCTTGGGGGCGGCAGATGAGCAGCAGCAGTTCCAGGAGCCCTGCACGAGCCAGAGCTTGAGGAACTCCTCCACGAGCGCGGCCACCACGAAGGCCATGGCCAGCAGGAACACGAAGTAGCCCACGGTCTTGTCCACGTGCAGCTGCTGCACCAGCTCCGCCAGGCGCGGCGCGTGAGGCACGGCCATAGCCAGCGACCCAGAGCCCTCGGCCGAGTCAGTGGCGTTCAGATAGGACTGCAGCTGGCTGTTGATGGACTCGCGCTGGTCGTAGAAGCAGATGACGGTCCAGAGCGGCACCAGAGCGCTCTGGGCCGCAAGCGCCAGCAGCGTGGAGGGGAAGATGCCGCCCAGGAAGAAGAGCAGCAGCTGCTTGAGCTCTCGGTCCCTGCATCAGCAGCACGCGTCAGCTTATGAGAACAGGCAGAGCAGAGAAAGAGAGACGTACGTGACGCCGTGGTTCTGCTGCTGACGGAGTACCCACGAGGCGAAGACGGAGGCCGGCAGCAGCAGTAGCGCCAGCACGAAGGCATTACGCCAGAGTCCTGTGATCTGGGAATGACATCAACAGCAGTCAGCTACACAGACACACACACAGAGGCTTGGACCATGGGGAGGCAGAGGCCCCGCACGTACCAGTAGCAGCAGCAGCAGCACGAGACCCAGAGCCACGCGCCTGGCGCTCGGGCGGCTGGTCTTGGCCATCATCGTCCAAGCGGAGTTGGACTTCCTAGGGGCGTTTTTTTTCAATCAGACGCGTATCAGACAGACGGCGTCCGTTTGATTGAGGAGGAGAGGGGAGAAAGAGGACCGTCTGATTCCTTTCTTTTTCTCCGCTAGTTCCGAAGGATGGGTTTTTCAGTACCGGAGGATATATCATGTGGATAAATCAGTTGAACATGGGTTTTTCGGCTCGAAATTTATAAAAAGGTCAAAAATGCAAACTCAGGGGAGATGGGCAAACTGAAACTCAGTGGCTAGAGATCTTTACGCGCTCTGTTCTTCCTGGCATCGCACGCAATCGCACACGAACTGGTACTCGCTGCAGCATTGGAGAGAGATACATCGAGTGAGTGCCTTGGGACAGCAAGAGAGACCAACAGAGCTACGTACCGGAGGCACTCCTGGCGGTCGCCAACTTCCTGGTCCACATCGATGTACGAGATGCACAGCTCTTCTCCTTCCTGCAAACACAAACATCGTGAGCCCACGGCGTTCTTTTAGCCCTAAGCCTCGAGAACGAACCTTGATGTCCTGCACGGCGAAGACGTGGGCCGAGCCGTCCTTGGTGTACAGCACGGTGCAGTTCGGGTCGCAGTTGTGGTTCATGGTGCAGATGCCCGAGAACAGCGCCGTGCCCTCGACGCCAACAAAGTCGTCGTCCATGTCGTAGAGCTCGTCCTCGTCCTCCTCGTGGTCGTGGTGGTCATGGGCGTGATCGTGGTCGTGCGAGTGGTCGTGCGCGTGGCCCTCGTGGTCGTCGCCGTCGCAGCAGCCGTGGAACACGTGCTTATGATCGGCCGCGAACTTCTCGAGCGCCGCCTTGACGCGCGCCAGCATGGACGGCATCTCTTTCTTCTCCTCGGCGCTGGCCTCCGAGAGCGCCTCGCCCAGCGCGTGGAACGGGTGGTCGATCTCCATGCTGATGTTGTTCATCTCGAACATGCCCACGACGCGGCTGAAGAAGTCCACGTTCAGGATCTCGTCGCACGAGCCAAGCACGGCGTCGACCGAGAGCCCGTTGAGCGCGTCCTGCGCCTGCAGCGTGGCCAGGTTCTCGCGCAGGCCGTTCATGAAGTGCTCAAAGGTCTGCGTGAGCAGGCCCTTGAAGCGGTCCTGGTACTGCTCGAGCGTCTCGTTCTCGTCCTCCAGGTCCTCCTCCGACGTGATGACCTCCCACCACGGCAGCTTGCAAAACATGTCGACCGGCTCGCGCGCGTGGCCCATGTCGTGGGTCGAAATGAAGCGCAGCAGCACCTTGGCCACGACCTTGGCGGCCAGCTGGAAGATCTCGTTCGTGACTAAACACATCGCAAAAGGTTAGCCATGTGGGGGATCCAAATGTATCCATGTGAGACGACGCACGCACCGAGCGTGTGGTTGATGAAATGGCCCATGGCCGTGGTGTTGTTGTCCTCCGTGTAGGCGCACAGCAGCGAGTGGTGCGTCTCGAGCGCCTTCTTGCGGCAGGTCTCGGAGCAGTAGACCGTAGCGCAATGCGGGCACGCCACCTGCTTGTCCGCCATCTTGAACACGCTGAAGTAGCTCTCCTCGGGGCTCTTGCCGCCTTCCTTCTGCAGGAACGCAATGGCGTCCTCAAAGTCGGCCTCCGTGGCCACGTCCTCCGTCACGTCGGCGTTGGACTGCACCACGCGCTCCCAGCAGTCCTTGCTGTTGATCAGCGGCACGAAGCAGTTTTCGCAGCAGTCCACGAACTCCTGCAATGGCGACAGGAGTGAGCCACTGGACCACTGGGCCGTCAATCCTCACACAGATCGCACCTTGTTGTCCTCGTGCTGCATGGCCACGAACGGCGCCTCGGTCCACACGGGCTCGCCGGCCTTGAGCGGCTTGACGGCGAAGATGCCCTTGCCCTTCTTGTCGCCGGCGATGCCGCAGACCACGGGCGCCTGGCCCATGTGGCTCTGCACGAGCTGGCTGAAGTACGCGGCAACGGCGGGTTCCGTGGGCTGCATGGCTTGGTGGGCAGAAGAGACGTGAGCTCTTGGACGCGAATGCGGATGTGGGACCCACTCCTCCCATTGGCCATTTCGACAATCACTCTGCTGCACCCACGCAGCCAGTCACTAGCATGGCGTACCGTCGATCCTGACCCGACGGCATACCGCATAGAAGAGGGTGTACCACTCTGCGAGGTACGAATGAAGGGGATGGGCATACGAAGCGTCGTCACTAAGATCTCAAAATGCCGAGTGGAGGGACGGCTCCCTCCCGATGCGTTTTGTGGGCGATCGATCCATCACGGGAAGTCAGGGCATGGAGATCTGGATGCGTGAGCGAATACTGATGCTGTGGGCGGCTTTCGCGCTGTCTCTGGTGGCGGTACGAGCTGATATCGGCGACTTTAGCTCCTCGACGTGCGCGGTCTGCGCCGGCCTGCAGTACTGCACAGCCATGAACGGGAAGATGCTGTTCGACCCGGTGAAAGGATACACGCGGTAGGTTCGGATTGCGTCACAAAGAAGCGATTACTGCACCAGTGCGCCAGTTGCCGGTCGTCTGGTCGTGCCACTATCGCATCCCTTCCATTCCATGCCTCTCACACGACTGATTGTGGCGATAGCGAAGCGACGGCCCAGCTGCAGAAGCAAGGTGTGTGCGAGGATTTGGACGCCAAGACGCTGGCGCTGAGTCAGTTCGGCTACGAGCTTCAATTCAAGAACACGAGCACGTGCCGCTCGCTCGTGTGGAACTTCCACTGCCTGGCGTGGGTGGCCGCTACCTTCGAGCGCGTCATGGATGGCGCCCAGGTCTCCTGTGCCAGCAGCACCAGCAACAGCTCCATGCTGCCGCTGCCGCCCTGCCGCTCGCTGTGCGTCGAGGTGGCAGACAAGTGTGTCTACTCTTACATGTACCGCCCGTACCTGGAAAATGTCTGCGGCAACATCGCGTGCGTGAGCGAGGCCCAGGAGAACGCCACAGCTAACTCCTCCACGCCTCTCAAGCAGGCCGAGTGTGTCAAGGGCTCGTGGGAGACCGCCGTGAACACCTCCTTCAGTCGCTGCTCCATTAGAGAGTACGTGGTGCCGGCCGCCGCCATCAGACCAGCGCCACTACACTGGATCGTCCTGGTCCTAGCGACTGTCCTCATGATCGTCCAAAGTATTCAGCTATTCTGGTATTAGTTAATTAACGGCTTCCATGGATGCGTGAGAAAAGAATGGTGATGGTGTCGCCCATCTACTCAAGCGACGCATAGCCCTCGCGACGGTGACGCTTCTGGGCCAGTGCCAACAAGCCAGCGCCCAAAACTGCGCCGAGAGCGAGCCAGACCACCGCAGCCAGGCTGTCCATGGTGTAAGAGGACGGCTGCTGCTGCTCTTGGGCGTCAAGAGGCGAGGGACTGCCCACGCGTTTGAGCTTCTTGTGCTCGTAGAGCGCGTTGGGCGCGAAGGAATCGCCAGGCCACTTAGAAAACTCACTCAGTCGCAGCCACCAGGTCGGATACCCAGGCGACTCCATGAAGCCCGGCTGCTCGCCCGTGGTCACGTATCCGTCGCTGTACTTAGCCACGAGCGTCCAGGCCAATTGCCACCAATGGTCCACCACGCGCGATGCGAATTCATTATGCCCGCGCTCCAAGAAGGCGATCAGATCATCGTTCGTCAGTTCGGTTGTGCTGTTGTCATTCTCCTGGAGCTTGGACAGCGCCGTGGCCTTGAGCTGCTGGTGCTTGGTGAAGGCCTGTTGCTGGAGCACGTTAATCTCGGCGCGAACGTCCTGGTTGATGGCGTTGAAGCGCAGCAGACTCCAGTTGTTGACGAAGTTGAACGCCCACCAAGCCGAGTGCGGATGGAACTCGCTCTGCTTGCCCAGCAGATACGACGCTGGGATGTGCTTCTGTCCGCAGGAGAACGGGATAAAGACCGAGCCATGCGGAGCGTCCTGCGCGTACCATACAGTTCCAGCCAGTGCATTCGGAAGAGACGACCGGAACGACTGCAGCACAAAGCTGAACATGGTTCGATGCATGGAGATCGACCGCTCCCATCCGCCCATGATGCCTTGAGCACTGCCGCTCCAACGCACAGGCGCGCCGAACGGACCAGCGGCAATGCCCTTGGTCATGTCGTAGGCAGTGCCTTCGTAATGATCGCGGAGCAGCTCCATGACTGCGTTCAGCGTCACTGGTCGGTCTGGCTTGATCGAGAACGGGTATGTAGCATATTGCGAGAAGCTGCCGAGGCGGGCATCCAGCTGAAGCGACGGAGCCAGCACGTCAAACACGCGCCAGACGCGACGGCCTGTGTACAAAGGCCCGATGGCGTCCTTGTCCGCAAAGCCGTAGGCGGCCGTGAAGTCAAAGCGGTGGCCCGTTCTCCACCAGCCCATTTCTTCAGCGAACGAGTGCACGTTGTCCGACGCCAAGAACCAGTCGCTGTCGCTCAGATCCATTTCGCGGATCGTGAAGCCGTTTGCTAGAGCGGTCACGTGGTCCTCTCGCACCCGTTGCGCTGCCCACACGGCGCTGGAGTTCTGCGGGCCAGTGAGCACGTGGAAGACCCAGAGCTCGCCATGGCGGTCTCCAATCACAAGCGCTTCGGCCGAGTCGCCAAAGTCCGGATGCGCCGGATCGCCGCTGTCTTCGCTGTAAAAGCCGTGCTTAACGGCCAGATCGCCCATGGTCTGGACGGCGCAACGGGCCGACTCGCACCGCTCGAGAGCGATCTTGGTCAGCTCCGCAATGCCGAAGAGGTTCTTGCCGTGAGAGCCAGCGTCCGTGGGCCAACCGACAGTCTTGGCGCCGCACGTGCTCTCTCCGATGCTCAGCTGCACTTCGTTCATCATGCCGTAATCCTGGTCGAAGTACGCGTACGTGCGCTCGACCTGCGGGATGAAGCCCAGCGGCGTCATAAGCTGCTCGTTCGCTTCTTCGTCCGGCCGGTAGTGCGGTCCACGCTCTAGACTCACGAGTCGAGGGTAGCCGCCGAAGAAGTTGTAGACCGCCCGCTGCGCTCCTGGCGCGTGGGTTTGCGCCGGGACGCGCACCAACCGGACGTCGGCGGCCGCTCCACCAGCATCGTCCGTGTGCGCCACGAGCGTGGAGCCGTCGATCGTGGCTCGATTGCCCACCGCGATGACAGTGCAGGCCGAGACGGAGGCCGCGCAGCCCATTGCCAGTGCCAGCGAGAGCTGGAGCTTCTTCATCCTGGTCTTGGGCCTTCGAAGGCAATTGGGGAAATGACCAGAAAGGGGAGAGATCGGGGTCAACGCCCTTTCGCACGGCAACGGCAACTTCAAGAGAAACGGGTGAGCTGGCGTGCGTTTCGGATGGCGCGTCGCATGATCCGACGTGGCTCCAGTGCCAGCGACTTCCGGTGCCACGTCAGGAGTCAGCGCCTTCGCCGTTTCATTACTAGGGCTGTTAAAATAGATAGATACGCTAGACCAGCGTCACCTCGTTGTACTGCGTCAGGATGGCGCCGCTCTCGTCCTGCGGCTTGTCGTCTGGTACGGCGAACTGCTTGCAGGCGCCGAAGAGCTGCTCCAGCGGCCGCTCTCCTATGAATTGCGACAGCACCGAGTCCTCGATCACGTCGTTCACGAGACAGTAAGACGCGTGGTCGCCGGACCAGCTCACGAAGCGGGCCGCGAACTGGTCCAGCGGAACGCACAAGTACGGGAAGTCCGAGTACCACGACTCGTACGAGGGCACGTACGCGTGCAGGCCCTTGACCTGTGAGGCGCGGATGGAGCTGACGCTGGTGCTGCTTCCGTGGTGGTGCCCCACAACATAGCGGTGGCAGGCATTGCGCAGCGTTACCACGGTCACTGCCACAACGGCGAGAGCCGTGAGCACCAGAATCAATGAGCACAGCGTGCGCATCATGTCCCGTTTGACGTCGCTATGGTACGGTCGTGGAAACGGGAAGACCAGCGCCAGCAGGTTGTACAGCGTCGAGTTCATGTGCGAGCGGTTCGTGTGTCGGGCTTCCAGCACGGACTGTTCTGTTCGTGTGTCAAACGGCCAGCCGTCGTACCAGTGGCCCATCATGACCAGCGAGGTCACGGCGATGCCGAGCATGTGGTAGCGGGAGGACCTGGCCAGCAGTCCGTCGTACTTAGGAGGCACCTTCCACTTGCGCAGCAGGCAGAACTTGTCGATCCAGTAGTTCACGAACAGCGACAGCGACGTGATGAGCACGCCCGTGGGCAGGATGGGCTTGTAGAACAGCGCGATGCCCACGATCTTAGTCACTTCCGTGTAGCGCTCTGCCAGTTGCCAGTACGTGCCGGAGTAGTACTGGTTGAGCTTCTTTTGGGTCTTGGCCTTGGGACCGTAGATCCAACGCGTCACGCGGTCGAAGATGCTCAGCAGCTGGAGCAGCGGTGTGGTCGTGAGGTTGGCGATCAGGATGGCCTGGATCTGCAGCAGATTGGAGGGCGACAGCATGTCCGTGAAGTCCATGAGCAGATACACCACAATGGCGCCGTTGAACACGCGGTAGATCAGCAGCTTGTTCAGGGTTGAGAGCTGCTCGCGCTCCTTGGTCTGGTGCTGCTCCAGGAAGTTGGCGTAGTGCAGCACCTTGCAGCCGAAGATGTCCGTAAAGCACAGCGCGTAGGCCATGATGTACTGGTTCTGGCGACGGTGCGTGACGATAGAGCTGTCGGTGGAGCTGGTATCGCCTCCGTCGATGAATCGAGTCTTGAGCTCCAGCATGAAGTAGTAGACGCCAACCATGAGCCCAGCGACCAGAACCAGGTTCATGAATTGTTGCGAGAACCGCTGGATCCAGCGCACGCCGACGTTCTTCCACTGGACAGACGTAGGCTCGACTGCCGGCTCGATGTGCAGCGTGTTGGTACCACGAAAGCGCAGATGCTCGGGCACAACGGACCGCATGGAGTCCAGGGCTGTCCAGAAGAGCCCCGCGGTGGTCTCGCGCAGACAGCGGCGCTGCGCTTCCTCTGTGTCGAACATGACGAAGATGGACCAGACGCGGTACGTTTTGGTCTGCACGAGTGTCTCAATGAACTTGCGCTCGTGGTAGACCTGCCGCTGCCAGTAGGCCAGGTCGCGGAACACGCCGAACTTCTGCGCCAGGCGTTTTAAGTGGGGGATCATCACAGCTTCCGTGGGCAGCGGGCCGTGCTTGGCTTGGTGCAGCGCTTGCTCCGTGAGGTCGTGGTCGGGTGACTCCATGCGCAGCATCTCCTCCATGTACCGCAAGTGCGCGAGCGACGAGAGCAGCTCGTGGTTGTCCACGGCCACCGTCACGAACTTGACCGGGCCGAACTGGCTGAAGAATTGCTGCCACTCGTCCGGGTCCCAGGCGTCCGCATCTGGGTCCTTGACCACGACCGCGTAGTCTGCTGCCGTCTGCTCCTGCTCGTCGATGAACTTCTGCGCGGCGCGCTGGTAGTAGCCCGAGACGAGCGTGAAGAGGCAGAGGATGGCCAGCACCACAAAGTCCACGTAGAACTGCAGCGGGTTGATGGGACAGTCGTCGCGCGAGTCTGCGTGCTCGTAGCCCTTGGTGGGCGTGCACACGGCCGAGCCCCAGAGGCGGATGTCCACCGTGCGGTTGTTGTACCGGCGCTCCTCGAGCGGGCCCGAGTACTCGTCGCTGAGAAAGTACCGGATACTGGGGACGGACACGGCGGCCAGCACGAACATGAGCAAGCCCTGCTGCAACAGTAGGCGGAAGTAGAGTCCGATGCCGATGCCGAACTTGTTGAGATCGCCCAGCTTGGTGCCCCAGACCGGGAAGAGCTCGCTGCCGCTCGGGTCTTCGCCCATTTCCACCATGTGCCACGTGCTGCTCTTGGGGTCCCACCGGCGGCGCGGCAGGATCACGGTGTCGTGCCATTGCTTGGCCACAGCCAGCTGCGGCTTATCGTACTGGTCCAGACGCGCCGCGGCCTCCGACATGATGCGGTCTCTGCTCTCCATGGCCTTCATCATCTCGGCCGCATGAAGACAACTGAGTGATGAGTGGGTTACCAATGTGAGGCTGAAACGTATAGTATACAGTATACAGCACACACAATAGAAAAGCCAACTGCTCGTTTGAGTCCAGAAATCTGGGTTGGACATGTATACATTGTGTATAGTATACGGGAAATCAGTGAACCCATCTGGCGTGTGGCCAGAGAGCAGCAGCGCTCTATACACCATAGAGCATATCAGCCACCGTTATACAATCCAATCCATGGATGGATCAGGACTTGGGCTTGGTCTGCTGCCGCTGTAGATGGCGCCGTTCCGCCTCGAGGCGCCGCCGCTGGAACTAGAAAGAGCGACCGAATCAGCGCAGAGCAGCAGCCAGCAGCTGATTACGCCACCACGGTACCTTGAGCGTTCGCAGCTCGTCTTCCGTGAGCACGATCTGGAACTCAAAGCCCAATTGCATGGTCTCTGGGACGATGGCGAAGGCCGAGGACGAGCGCACGTAGTGACCAGGTTCCGTGCACGGCCGTAGCTCCATGGCTGCCTCTTCCTCTGCGTCGTCCTCCACATCTGCAGAGACCATGTGAGTTTATTGAAGCAGTAAGACGCCCATTTGCATCGCACCTCCCAGTGGCGAATGCAGACTGTGGTCATGGCTGGTAGAGGTCTGGGGATGGTCTTCTTGCTTCCGACTCATGCGCGCATGAAAGCGCCTTCGCTCCCATTTGTAGATGGGCTTGGGCGCCCGCAGGATCTTGATCTCCTTCTTCTTGGCTGCTGCGCTTCGAGAGGACCACGGCGGTCTGTACAACGACTGATAGTAAGCAGCAGCACTGCCTCGTAATTGGATCTGAGTGAGCGCACCGCGTTGTGTCCGATGCAGCACTATGCGGCTGATCTGGTGTCTGCAGTTGGGCCATGACTGACTGCAAGCGAGCGACCTGTTTGGCCACGATGGCCTGCAACGGCCCTGGTCGTAGAGACTGCTGGAAACTCTCCATCTCTGCCAATGCGCGTGACGCTCGAGTGATGAGCTCCGCCACCTGCATCCATCCAACGCTTAACGATTGAGGCATCAATGAGCTGCAGAGGGCGCGTACACAGCCGTACGCTCTGAGAACTGGGCGGAGTCGCCACCATCTGCACCAGCGAGTCCACTGCAACAAACTCCATCAATCAGTATGAGCGGGGGTCCCCTGACGATTGATCCCATCGCTCACCTTCGCGCACGAGTGTCGGGATGGTCGCCACCTGAAGCGCCATGATCGGATGTGTCACGAAACGACGAACTCAAGAGCGCTCTATTCCAAGCGGCGCTTCTATTCAAGCAGAGACTACTAATAGAGCTGACCCCTCCAAGTCAGCTCTTCTGCTGCATGTTCCAGAAGCAGAAAAGATGGCGGCGGCCCAATTGACCATCAAGCTCGTGAGCGGCGCGTCCGAGTCGCTGGCTCTGAGCGTGGAGGACTTGGCCAACACCACAGTGCTCCAGCTCAAGCAGCTGGTGGAGAAGCAGGACCCGCAGCGGTTCCCAGTGGCGGCCCAGCGCCTGATCTTCCAGGGCCAGATCCTGCAGAACGACAAGCTATTAACCGAGTACCACGTGGCCTCTGGCTGCGCTCTGCATCTGACGCTCACGCCCGGTGCAGCACGCGCAGCTGCCCCCACTCCAGTCACTGCTGCTTCTGTTGCTGCTCCAGCTGCTGTCAATGCGAGTGCCTCGGCTGTGGCTCAACTCCGAGCGGCGCTGCAGGCCATGCGTCACGAAACTGGCTACGCCACGGCGGTGCAGACGCTGCAGAAGATCTGCGCCAACATCATCAGCCACCCGAGCGAAGACAAGTACCGCAAGCTGCGATTGGGCAACGCTGCGCTACAGAGCCGAGTGTTTGACCGCTCGCGGGGCATGGAATGTGTGCGCATCCTGGGCTTTCAAGAAGGCGTCGAGCAGGTAAGCGCATGGTCTTGGATCTATCTTGAAGTTTGTGTGGCTTACTGATGTTGATCTACTTGCACACAGGGCCATCTTGTGCTCGTGCCCACGGCCGAGAAGTGGGAGAGTCTGGTCGCCATGAAGCGCGTGATGGATGAGGCACTGGCCGCGTCCTCTGCACCAGCAGCGTCATCGATGCCTGCATTCGGATCCAACCCCATGGGCGGCTTTCCTGCTGGCGGTGGCGACTGGGCTGCACAGGCGCAGCAGATGCTACAGAACCCCGCCATGGCGCAAATGCTGCAGAGCAACCCGATGATGCAGCAGATGGCGCAGATGAACCCCATGATCGCCCAGGCGCTGCAGAATCCGTCGCAATTGGCCCAGCAGCTGCAGAGTCTGCAGCAGAACCCGGGCATGATGCAGCAGATCAACCAAATCATGCAGGACCCCAATGCCATGGCCATGATGCAGCAGCAGCTCATGGGTGGAGGAGGTGCTGGATTCCCCATGGGTGGAGGCGCATCGCCCTTTGGCGCCCCACCAGCGCCGTCCTACGCAGCCGCTTCAAATCCGTTTGCAACTCCGCCAGCCGCGTTCCCCGCCAACCCGACTCCTGTACCCACCCCAGCAACATTCACTGCTCCTCCTGCACCACAAGCGGCTGCTGCCCCCTCCACGCAGCCAGCGCAGCAGACTGCTGAAGATGACGCCTCCTTTGACGAAGAAGCCATCGCTGACGCCATCTCGAGATCCTTGCAGGACGCGTAATACAGCGTACCCAGTTTACAGTGTCGTACTTACCCTTATCCCTCCATTCAAGTAGCATATATGAGCATCGTCTACCGTGTGTTCTCGTCTAGGTACGATGCTGTATTTTGGTCCGTTTGCAGGAAGCTGTCCTTCTCTGATTGGCCAAAACTCGTCGTCCTATCCCCCTCCACCAATAGACCGCGGCCGCTTGGGCTCGCGGTCATTCCTCCGGATGATGGCGACGGAGCCCACGAGCAGCAGCAGCGACATGGACGCGCTGCCGAGCTTCAGCATCGACGCGGCCGCCTTCGCGCAGCAGCTAGCGGCTGTCGTGGCGGACGAGAAGAAGCTGTCCGACGTATGTGCGCTTGCGTCTCTGCGCCTGCCGCCCCGTCCTGTCTGTCCGCTCGTACTGACCTCTGAATGCTATGCAGAACATCATGGATCTCATTCCGCCCCCGCTGCCGATCTCCACGGGCGCAGACAGCAGTAGCATCGACGTCAGCTCCATGTCGCTCACCATGCCGCTGGCGCCGCCGCCGGGACTCATGATGCGCGCTTTGTCACCGCCCATGTCGCTTTTGCCGGAACTATCCAACCCCATGGTGCCGCCGCTCTCGCTCTTGGGAGAGGACGACAACGCGGCTGCACAGGCCGTGACGGCCGCCATGAGTGCAGCGCTGGCCACGGACTCGCTTCCGCCGGCCGCTGTGGCGGTTGCACCGCCAGTCGTCATGCCCTCAAGCGTTGCGCCACCCGCGTCCGTGCCCGCGTCCAACAGCAACGCGATGGCGGCGGCTGCTGCGCGCATGGCAGAGGAGCGACGCAAAGCCATGATGAACAACGGGCCTGCGGGACTGCTCAAGAAGGTGCGTGGACTGTATCAGCCATCGCTGCGCGTTGGATGGCGGAGGCTGATCAGCGATTGATCTGTAGCGCAAGAGCTTTGACGCCTTTGGCGACGACCACAGCAGCAGCAGTGCCATGAACAGCTCAGCCAATTCCACCAGCAATAGCGTCTCCAGTGCGGCGGCTGCGGCTGCAGCTGCGGCGGCCGCACGCGAGAAGGTGATGAAGGAGCCGCAGTCGGGCGATCTGTACGAGTGCGTTATCACCAAGCGCAACGGCGGGCTCGGCCTCACGCTGGCCTGTGTTGACGACCACGTGCAGATCACGGGTCTGGCCCCAGACACGCCGGCTGCCAACAGCGGCATCTGTGTTGGCGATACGCTTGTGGCCGTCTCGGGCCTTCCCGTGCGCGGGCTGCAGTTCTCGACTGTCATCGGCCGCCTCAAGTCGACCTCGCGCAGCTCTGTGGTGCTGAAGCTGCGAAGAAACCCATGTACGTAGCGCAGTCGCACTGCACTTGACGGCCTCACTGGCTCATGCTTCGTCTACTCTGCAGTCCGTCAAAACGCAGGAGGATCGGCTCCGTACCGCGGCGCCAAGCGTGCCACACGTCCTGCGTCCAAGACCTCGGAGAGCAACAGTGCCAACGTTCTCTCCAGCAAGAACATGGCGCTGGAGACGCGATTAGGCAGCAGCGGGGTCACGAACGGCAATCATGGGGACGACGCCTCGCAGCAGCCGCAGGTTCTACCTCTGCATCACCACCCGGGTGGCCATCCGAATCATCTGAGTCATCTGCACATGAAGGCGGAGCCCATGAACTCCTCCTACTTCCCGACTGATGCGTCCATTTTGACCATGGGCCCAGCCCCACCGTCGCTCTCGGCTGCTGCGGATGCCTCTGCCGTCACTGCGTTGGCTACTGCGACGGCAGCTGCGCCAGCGCTGACTGCCGATCTGCAGTGGAAGATCTGTAACGAGGAGAAGGAGCGGTACTACGCCGAGTGTCGTGCACTGAAGCACGAGCTGGCCCACGCGATGGTCGCGCGACGCATCGAGAAGCGGCATCTGGACGCGTACACAGGCAGGTTACAGGATGTGGTGGACACGTTTCAGCGCGAGATGCAGTCGCTTTTGTCCACTCGCAGCTCCAGCGCTGCTGCCCAAGCCTCGTCGTCGTCGTCGTCCCCGTCGTCTGCAGCTTCGAACGCCGCTGTCCTGGATCGTAACCATGATGATCTCGTGGCCTTGCGTCAGAAGCTGCTGGAGGTGAACCACGCACTGGCCCGACAGCAGACGGAGCTGCTGGAGCTCAAGGAGCGGGAGAACCGCCACGCGCTGCCCGAGAGCCAGCGGGTCAAGTGGCAGGTCGTGATGCTGATCAAGAAGAGCATGCAGGAGGTGGACTTTCAGCAGGCCGTCGTGAAGCGGGAGCCCTCGCCAGCACAAACTGCTACTGCTGCTAGCTCGCTTTCAGCCAATGCGGCGGCCGCTGCTGCCAGCTTGACGACGAAGGATGCGACCAAGACCCGCGTGTTCGAGGAGCGCTTGGAAGGCGTGCGCCCCAGCGTCTTTGAGCTGCTCTTCCACCAAGATATGAAGGTTATGGCCATGGCCACAGCTCCATCCATCGGTCTGGACTTGGACGCCAAGGCCTGTACACAGGTACGCGATGCATGCAATATGTGCTCCTCGCTGCTCGAGTGACTGACTAACGATTGACTGACTGACTGCAGATGCTCGGGTGGAACCTGCGGGAGGTGGTGTCCCAGGGCAGCGCCGCGTACGTCGTCACGGTCAAAGACTTTGTGCATGTAAAATATTTGCGCACCGAAGAAGCCTTGGTGCTCTCCTGGCAGTTCCAGGTCCAGCAGTTCAATTATTAAACGTCCGTCACTTGAGCTCCCACTCGATAGATCTGGTCCCAATAGAAACAACAACATCTCGTGGCTCGGTCGTTCGTGTACCCATCCAGTTTCCATGTCTCTTGTTCCGTACTTTGACGGGAACGCATCAGTGATCAAGAGAAACTTCTAGTGTCTAGGCATCTCAATCGAGTTCTTTCCCCTCTTGGCAGAAGGCATTTGGAGATTCCGCACGAGCAGCAAGCATGGCCACGTTAACGCTGCCCTGCGCGCTGGTTGGAGTGCAGGGAAATCTCAGTACTGACACCATTGACCGCTCCGAGACGGTCAGTGTTAAAGAACGCCATCGCAAAGAAAGACGACATCAAGTGCGATGCGAAACTACTCAACCTGTTCGCGGCCAAGAAAAACGACGCGTGGCTGCTCTCGGCAGATGATATCGCCACCAAGCTCAAGGCTGGAGGCGTCACTGGGGACATTCACGCGATGATCAATCCGCACGAGATGATGAGCATCACGTGGGGTCTCCAGGAATGGCTGGCCTTCAAGCGCATGCCACCGCTGAAGACCAAATAGATCCACATCTGGGTGGTAGTTCCAGGATTGGGCGGAGACGAGATCGAGCGAAGTCGCTTAATTAACGCGAAGTGTCGTGCTGGAAAGGAAAAGAAAGCAGACCAGGGCGCAAGCACGAAGGGGAAGCGGCGGGATAGCGACAGCTTTGTTCCTTTGTCAAGCTTCAACTGGACTGAAATTGGACCTGTGATGCTGATGGAAAGATGCACGCTTGAACCGACTGCTTTCACTGAGCGGGATGCGAAGGAACTGCGAGCTCGAATCCAGTTCTTGACCGAGGCGTACGGAGCTGTGTTGTCTACAAACGAAGCCGTCATTGAGACAGTCTGTCGTGTGCTTGACGATATTACGGTACTGGTTGAAGAGGCAATTGTTGGCGAAAACGTTTACGTCACGGAAGATTTGAGTTTGTGCTCCATCATCATTGACGTCAAACGAGCTGATCTAAATCAAGGAATGGCTCAAAACCTGGTCGGCCTCGAAGCTTTGGCGGACTACAAATTGCTTTCCGGTGGTTTGCCGGACGCACAGTCACAATAGTGGAGCTAAATTGATATGTAATTGGACGGAGGAAGCGTGTCTACTAGTTTGTTGTGCGTAAGTTGTAGTTCTTGCAGTCCGAAATTCCTCACGAGAGTGCTGTGACAACACCAAGACGGTCGGCCATCGCAGTAGCGACGACATCAAGAGAGATGCCAATAGGCTCTTGGCCACAAATGGCTCTACGCAGGTGATGCGCCACTAAGCTCAAAGCTGGAGTCAAACTGCATTTGTGGTACTGACTGGTTTGGCCTGCAGAGGAGGCTGAGGACAGATCCCAACGTAGAAGCAACGACATCTCATGGCTCAGTCATTAGTGTACCCATCTCTATCGCTTGGCTCTACTGCTCGCTACTGAAAACTATCGGTTGCCTGTTGATTGCAGGAACGGCGCGTCGATCACCTCTGCGTTCATCTCCCGCATGAGCTCCTCCACGTCCGTCTCCCCCTCGCTCTTCTCCGCCGCGGACGCCACCAGAGCGAAGGCGCGTACGAACTCCTGGCGGATGTACTTGTCTCTCGAACCCTTGAGCACGTGCCCCACGTCGTAGCCAATCTCGAACGGGTCCTCGATGCTCAGTCGCGTGTGCATGCGCCATTGGTGTGACCGCTTCTTCTCCTCCTTGGGCAGATCGCGAGCCATGCGCACGCTCACGACCTCTCTCGACGCGTCGAAGCGCAGGCCATAGTACTCGAAGAACTGCACCAGCAGCTCGCCCACGGTGCTGGTATTGCGGCGACCGAAGTTTTGCAGCAGCGCACGCTTCTCAGCGGCATCGCGGAACGCCAGCGGATCGAAGAAGTACGTCTCCACGCGCGTACGCACACTCGAGTCCTCGTCGCTGGGACCGGAGCAGAGCACGCTCGGCAGCTGCATGTCGTCCTTGCGCTCGCTGAGGCAGCATTGGGCTGAGCCCAGCGCACACCAGACACGCGAGGGCGAGCAGTCGCACTTGCTCACGCCCTGCCAGTTCGGCGCCAGCGTTTGCAACACAGGCACCACCGGCGGGTCCAGGCGCTGCAGGAAGTGGAGCAGCATGAGCAGGTAGCCATAAGACGACAGCGTTCCCTCGGCTGCGCAGTTCATGCGGCGCTGCTTCACGAACCGCTTGAGCACGTAGGCCAGCACGCGCACACGGTCGTCGGCTTCGGCGTAGGCACGCAGCAGCGCCGTGTTGCGCTGGGCCAGCACGTTCTCCACGCACAGATCGCACTCGATGCCGGACTCGCGCATCGTAAACTTGACGATCGGGATGCGCGCCGTGAGACGACTAGAGTCCACGTCCACGAAAAGGTCCGGGCGCTGCTCCAGCAAGTCCAGCACCTGGCGAAGTAGGTGCTGCTTGTCCTGCATACTCGTGGGTGTGTCCAGCACGAGGCACAGGTCCATGTCGCTCTCGTCCGTGCCGAAGCCGTTGGCGCACGACCCGAAGACGTCCAGATCGGCCTTAAGCGACAGCTTGGCGATCACGTGGTCGTACACGAGGTCGTAGATCCCCTGCCGCGTGCGCTGGAACGTGACCTTGTCCGGGATCAGCCGCTCGGCCTCGCTCTCGATCCACTGGGTCACCCGCTGCGTCACAAAGGCCGACTGCAGCAACGCGCGCGTCTTCTCCGGGTCGTTCAGAGCCACGGAGTCGGCGCCGAAGTGGTCTCGCCAGAACACGGCGCGGGCCTCTTGGCTCTGGAAGTAGAACCCGCTAACGGAGCAGTAGAGCTCGCGCTGGAACCGGTGCAGCTGTTGCACGTGCTCCAGCGACAGCAGCTGCAGCGCGAACTCGTTGGCCTCGAGCCCGTTGAGCAGGTTGCGCACTGTGCCGTGGAATGTCTCGATCGGACTCGGAATCGACTCGCTGGGCGGGAAGGCTGCCGCGATAGACTGCTCGTCCATGGCCACGAGGTCCAGGCAGTCGGTCACCAGATCACTAAAGACCGCGTGGCCGTGCAGGAACACGACCTCGATCTGGTCCACGAGGCGCAACAGCGATAGCAGACTGCTGAGCACCACGCTGGCGTCCTGCTGCTCGCGGCCGCTCTGAAACTTGTCCCGCGCGCCGCGCAGCAGCTCGATGAAGTGCGCGTACTCCATGCAGACCTTGAGCTTGTTGCTCCTGGCGATCGTGGCGTTCGAGTAGACCGGCGCAGCCGCCTCTTTGCTCGGGTCCTTGCGCTTGAGCTCCTCGAACACGCGGAACTCGAACTCGCCCGCGGATCTGGGCGCACGGAACGTGATGCGCGTCTGCAGCGACCGGAACTTGCGGTTGAGCTTGTTCTCGAACAGCACCTGCTTGACGAAGATGGGCTTGTCGTTCGAGTTCTGGCCCAGGCGGAAGAGTCCGACCATGAGCATGCGGCCGGGCACGCACTCCTCCACTAGCAGGGAGACCTGCACCTTGATGTTCTCGCTCGGCTTAGTCACTGCTGGCGCCACCTGGACGCTGGACACGGTGCTGCCACTCGTCTCACGAGACGGAGAGCGGCGGCCCATGGCTCGGGCGTCGCGGTCCCAGCCGTTGGGGTTCACAGGCGACGGCGAGCGTCTTGGACCTGGCGAGGGATGACGCAGCTGTCGCTGTTGCTGCTGCGGGTGCATCATCGGCTGCGGCGGAGGAGCCATGGGGGCATTGGCCCAAGGATCTCGGCTCGTGGGCGGCGGGGCCTGCTCCGGATGCAACATGGCCAGCAGAGCGCTGCCAGACGGAGCCAGCGGCTGTGCCTGCCGCATCTGCAGGTGCTGCTGCTGCTGCTGATAGAGCGCTGCCATCTGCATGTTCATCTGGTCGCGCATGAGCGAGGCCTCGGGCGCGCCCCATGGCATTGCGCCCAGCGGAGGAGGTGGTGGCAGGTGCATTTGCATCATGCTGAGGTCGAAGGCCGAGCCGGTGGGCGGCGGCATGAGCGGGAAGCCCTGGCCCATGAGTGGCTGGCCGCTCTGCTGGCGACGGCGCCGCTCGTCCTCTCGCGGCGGCTGAGCCCAAGGGTCCGCCATCGACTCCAATTGAGGGGGGGGCTCCAAATGACGCCGCGTTGCGCTCCTGATGACACCTAACCTCAGCCGGGAGCATAATCCCACCTGTTTACCAATATCCTCCAATCGTAGTCCTTTCCACGACATCAATACATCCAATCAGAGGCTCTATCAAACCATCGCAACGTCATGATTGGTGGAAAAGATCATGAGCGCAATCGCGCATGGAAACCGAGCGCCAGTTGCCGATATCGCGCGTTGAACATGGGGCCGCTAGAGCGCGCCCTGGCTTCACTGTGCACGAGCGCGCTGCTGCTGGCGCTGGGCCGCAGGCTGCTGCCGCTGGACATGACGACTCTGCAGGTCTGCTTCGGTGCGCTGCTGCCCACGCTACTGGCGCTCAACTACGCCATCGAGCGTCGCGGCCTGCGGCTCCTGGCCAAGACGCTCAAGTGGAAGGGCGATCTGGACGGTGACGGCGCGGACAGCAATGCGGCCGCTGTAGTATTGGCAGCCGCACGCACGGAGTTGATGAACTCCTGCGGCGGAGACTCATGGGCCAGCCGCCCGGCGCAGACCGCGGCAGCTCTGGCGCTTGGTGCCGGTCCGTCGCTGGCCAACAAGCGACGACCGCATCGGACATCCATGCTGCCATCCAGCTCCAATGCGCTGCTGGCGACCAACGGCAAGTCATCTCTCTATGACCAGGTGAAGCAGCAACTGCGCGATCACGTGTTCCCGCGCTCCGACGGACCGATCTACCTCATGGACCCGACCACGGGCAAGTTCCTCAAGGCCACGGAGCACCACCGAGTGACGCTCACGTCCACACCGGACGCCTCGTGCCTGTTTCACGTCGCAAAGGGCAAGACGCACCACTGGGGCTTCCAGTCCACACTCTACCAGCGGTTCCTGGGCCAGAACTTTGTGGGCAAAGTCATCGTGAGCAGCAAGAAACTGGCCGGCTGGGAAGCCTTCCGCGTAGTGGAGCGACCGGATGAGGACGACACACCGCCGGGAGAGACCAAGAAGCCCAACCAGCGATCAAACACAATCTACCTGATCCTGTGCTCTGCGCGCTTCGGCAAGGGCATGTGGCTGGCCAAGGACCGGCGATCCACCAGCGACAGACTGCATGGCGCTGGAAGCTCCGAGCGAATGCGTTCTGGCAGTAACCACAGCAATCCAGACCGCAACAGCCTCAACGGCCGAAGCAGTCTCAATGGGCGGAACAGCCTTAATGGCAGCAGCCACCGTCTGCCGCTCGCTTCCAGAACCAACAGCAATAGCAGCAACAGCAGCAGTAATGGCGAAGACAGAGGAGGACTCTATCTGTCCAAGAACTTCGCCAGTGCATTGGCGTTGCACTATGCATCTGATCTCTCAGCATTTGAGTACCTCACCAAGGCTGAACGTGTGCCAGAGACACCTGCTGCTTCTGGACCTGCTTCTGTTGCTTCCGATAAGCAGGACATATTGCAGAAGGAATTACCCACGGCATTGGACACCCGCTTCCAGCCCCCAGTGTTGGCGTCACGAGTACGAACTCAAGTGCAACTGCCTTGGATTGACAACGAAGCGGCCACCAGTGCAAGCTTTCTCCAATTACGAGACGACCAAATGACCACAGTTATCGACACTACCATCGCAAACTGCATGATTGATGACGTTCTCGACCTTTTAGTATCTCAAGAGACGCGCAAAAAGGTCAAGATGCAAGCAGAGAGCGGTGGATCTGCGAGCGCACAGAACATGTCCGAGTGGCACGCCCATCCTCGGTTTGGGCTGCTGCGCAAGCTGTGTTACCGCCCTTCACCTGTGACCGATTCCTCGGAAGGCCCTGATGCCAACAGCAATATGTCGTGGAAGTCGGTCGCCATTGATGAATATCACTCAGGGGTTTTAGAAGACTCAGCTTCGGGACTAGTGAAGTCGGCAACGTTACGTGGCAAGATCTATACGCTCAGTATCCCGTACAGCAACTGCTTTTCGGTCGAAACCTTGATTGAGCTTAAGGAAGTTGAGCGTGACACTGCAACAGATTCCTTGCAAGTAAGCCCAAGCGTCCCTGAACTTCAATTTGTGTGCAAGGCTGGAGTCCACTTTACCCGTCCCACGATGTTTGAATCCCAAATTCAAGCTGGTGCACTGAAAGGCGTGACACGAACCTGTGAGATCATGCTATCTGTTGTCAAGCAAAAACAAGCGCAGCGAGTTGCCATAAAGGAAGCCGCCGGTTCGACAAATCTATCACCAATCATTCCTGCGCCGGTATTTGATCCGTATACTATTGCCATCGAGCTCCTTTCTGGATTGATTCGAAGCATTTCCAAAGCGCCGATTGACGAAGACCGCATCTCGTCGCTTCCAGTGATTTTGCCTTGGAAGACGTATTCTCCGACAGTTTCCGAATTGAATGGTGATGATGCGTTTCGACCGACTGCCGCTCCGTTCTTTGAAAGCGGACCGCATGAATTTGCAACAGCGCTTGAAGAATCCCTGGGTACCAGAATCTCTCCATCAATGTTTTTTGATGTACTGCTGTCAGATGAACGCTCGTTTTTCTACGCTGGAAATCGCCAAAGTGGCAATATGGATATCGATATTAGTGCGTGGAGACCCATGAAGAGCTCATTATCGCCTTCATCTGGTGCTCCTGTAACTCTACCCGCGTACGTGCGCAAGCAGATGTTTCGAATGCCTTTGAGTGGAAATGCGGGGGTTGACGTCGGACGTGTCGAGACTTTCCAGTACTATTCGCTTTCGGAGTCAAAGACGAATCTGGAATTTGGCATGAAGATATTTGCCCACAATCTACCGAACGGAGATAACTACTCGGTACGCTTGCTTGCTTTGCTGACATTTTTGAACTGCGTCGCTGAATACTTATCTTGTATTTTAGATCGAAGTTTTGGTTCGTGTGGACGTGAATGCAACTCGAACTGAGTCTCGACTGCGTGTTTTGTACGCGATTCCATCGAAATCCAGTAGTTCTGCCAGCGGTGTTGGGAAGACGGTGGTTTCTATGAGCCCGCATTTGCGCCCAGGGACGGTCCATGGGTTACGTGAGACTTGGAAGCGTATCTTGCACCTTCTCATTAGCACCGCACGTAACGAGCAGAAGCGAGACGATGTTCGCAACCGCCTTCAACGCGATCCCAACATGCCGACTCACGACGAAATCTGCTCACGACTCATTGAATCGATCCTGGCCGTGTGTTGAAGAAGCCTGGGTGTTTCATTCAACTACTACGTGAGTATTGCCTCGCTCTGTATACCGATATAACGTGCTGCTAATGATCTACAAAGACCCTCGATGTAGAGATACATGAACAATAAAACGCACCGAAGAGACGGATGTATTGATATATATTCGGAGGTTGGTATTGTGTATGTGTTTAGTGATGTATCTTAAAACGCATTGCTGGAGCTTATCGGGGCCACTGCCGCGCCTTCGGACGCCAGAGTGAGTCGTTCGCTCGCTTGCATCAATGTATCGTGCTGACTGAACGTTCCAATGTTCTCCATGCATTGCACATACCAGTGGAACAGCTCAGAAGCCGATTCCTCTTCCAGCTTGTGCATCATCGAGTAATTAAACCCTTTGACCGCAGTCAAGAACAGCATGGATGCAGACGAAAGCGACGGCAGTGAGTTATACACGTGCAGGTTCTCAATCTCGATGGCGTTGGCTTCACTGGAGCCAAGCTGCAAGTGCTGTGCATACGGATACGTGTCCAGATTGGTGACCGTCGTATCGCTCAAAATGCTTTTCACCACGCGCAGATTGGATTCGTTCAGAGTACCAGCGTGAAGTGACTCGTTCGCGTACATCGACTGGAGCTTTGTCTCGTGGCTATCCAGCAGACAGTGGCACTCAAGCTCGGCCTTCCGCGCGATATCCCAGAACTTGGTCGTCGTTACGTGCACTCCTTCGCTGCTGGTGAACACCAGATTCCCGCTTGTCGTGTAAAGACCGACCACATCTTCCGGAAACGTGGTTTCTTTCAGACGCTGGCGCATGTCGAGGCTGATATCCATTTTCAGGTGCAAGGCCGACGGGTCCTCTTCCTGCGCGGCAGTGGGCTCATTCAGTTTGCCGTGGCCTTTAGCAAGACCGAAGGCCAGAGTGGCAGCTGCGATCATTGCCCCCTGCAGACTCACGCCCTCCTCTTCGCAACGCGCCAACGCAAGCAGCATGTTGGCTGGAGTTCCCTGAGAGAAAAGCGCCAGACTCGGGTTCTTTGGAACGAGCTCACCGCCTCGGAAATCTTGTTGTGTTGACGCGTCCACGGGCAGCAAGGGCTCGAATCCGTCCTGATCGAAGTTGAAGACGGGCTCAATGACCCATTTGGACACAGCTTCGCGCAAGACGCTGAGCCAGGGGTTCACCCAATGCATGCATTCATAAAGCGACGGACGCAGCGGAAGCGAGACGTCTGATTTGGTTGTTGCTGTGGCAGCAGCGACGGCATGCTGAAGCACGTCATTCAGGATGATTGTCCCTGAACGAAGATCTGACATGTAGTGGTCAGCGAAGAGCATCACGCGCGCAAACTGCTTGGTCTTGGAGTCCACGAACACGTGGAAATAATACGGCAAGTCGTGCTCGCGGTCCAGTCGCCGCTCGCACTCTGTCTGGACGAATGAAGTCCACTCCGTGGCCTGTTCCTCGCCTTCGCGCTCAGTAATGGTGACCATCTTCTCCAGCTCGACCACGTCGCTCAGAGGCGGATAGACCATGGCCTTTTGAGGCATGCTGCCAGGCAGAATGGACGCACGCATCTTGGGGTGCTTGTTGAACGTGGCCAGCACTGCGGCCGGGAAGTGCGTGATAAGCGTTGAAATGTCACCTCGCACGATCATGACGTGCGCCAGCTTGGCGCTGGTGTTGGGGTCCATGGCGAAGAAGCGCTCGTAGCCATACAACGGAAACGTTGAGGGCGCCATGATTCAGACGTGAGACGCTGGTGCAGGGAAGAAAGCAGTTGTGAGCGCAAGCATTGTGCTCGGAGAGCAGCAGACAAGAACAAGATCCAAGAGTAAATATAGCCCAAGGCCAAAATTGACTTCGAATGGCCAGTTTTAAACCTTGCTGTGGAAGAGCTGTCTGCTCTGGGATATGGACCGTGGGATGAGCTTCTGGGCGGCGGACCACCCCAATACAGCCAGCTCTGCTCATTTCTCAACGCTCCCAGTCTAAAGCATCGCAATGCAGTACGAACCGCCCACTAAGCCGATCGGGAGCGAAGAGGTCGTGGTAGTCGCAATCCCAGTGGATGACCAGCGTCAGCAAGATCCGAATCTCGACGCCAACGGCATCCTACTTGGCCAGTGGAAGACCGGCATCTGTGGCTGCGTTGACAGCCTCGTGCCTAATGGTAATGCCCTCCTTGATCATCCCCATTGCCTATAGCACTCTTAACTGTGTGTCTCTGGCTCAGCCTTCATGTCGTGCTTGTGCACGGGCATCGCGGTCGGTCAGATTACGGCGCGTCTGGGGCTCATGGACTTCAAGACTGTGTCCTCCGCCATCAGTCTCGTCGCGCTCGTGTCGTTCATTGCGGCTGTGTCCACCTCGGCCTTCTTTGACTGGCTTAGCTTTCTCATGAGCGTGGGCTGCGCTCTCTGGATGACGCGCCTTCGCGGTCGCATCCGCGCGCTGTTCCAAATCCCAGGCTCGATCGTGGACGACCTGCTGTACTCCTGCTGCTGCGGCTGCTGCTCCGTGGCACAGATGGCCACGCATGTGGGCGCTTATCAGGCTGGCTCCTGCGGTTTCGCGCCCCGAGCCACGCTGGAAGGCTACTCCTTTTAACTATCAGAATCTCAATGTGTACCCATCTTGCATGTATGTTCCTGATTAGTCTGGGTATAGTATTCCTCAATAGTGTGGGTGGGTTCCCTGTGATATAGCATACAGAAGATTCGCTGTCGGAGGTTCCCCCGTGGGTTAGACCTCAATTAGCCTCATGGACAAATACGACCGACAGCTGCGGCTCTGGGGCGCGGACGGCCAGCGGCGCCTGGCGCAGACCCACGTGCTGCTGCTCCACGCCTCGGCCACGGGCGCCGAGACGCTCAAGAACCTCGTGCTGCCCGGCGTGCAGCGCGTCACGGTGCTGGACGACGCGCTCGTGACGCTGGCCGACGTGACCAACAACTTCTTCGTGACGCACGCGGCGCTCGGGCGGTCGCGTGCGCAGGTGGTGAGCGAGCTGCTGCTGGAGATGAATGCCGACGTGCAGGGGGACTTCCTCCAGGCCGATCCGCTGCAGGTGCTGCAGACAGGTACGCGCCCAGAGCGCTAAGCTCACGAGACGGGACTTGGGGCTCATGGGTTCTTCATCATTTAGAGCCGCAGTATCTGGACCAGTTCCAAATGGTGATCGCCACGCAGACGGACGACGCACTGCTGCTGCTGTTGGGCGAGCTCTGCCAGACCAAGAGCATCCCACTGCTGGTGCGTGCTGGCGTCAGTTCGACTCTCTGCCCGGCTGTCTCTCACGTCGGCTTTTGCTGCAGGTCGTGAACTCATACGGACTGCTGGGCTCCTTCCGGCTTCAAGTGGCGCAGCACACAATCGTGGACGCCAAGAGCGACCCGCCGATTCACGAGCTGCGTCTGTCCAAGCCGTTCCCTGCGCTGGAGGCCTACGCGGCGCAGTTTGATCTGGAGACGCTCTCGACCATCGACCACGCCCACGTGCCGTTTGTGGTGCTGCTGCTCAAGGCCACGGACGCCTGGAAGGCCTCGCACGACGGCCAGCCGCCTTGGTACGTACACCAGCCTCTCTTTGGATGCCGCTACTCTTGTGACTGACGGACTCTGACTGGCGGCAGCACGTTCCCGGAGAAGAACGAGTTCAAGCAGCTGCTCAAGGCCATGGCCTGGGGCGGCGACGGCCACGAGGTGAACTTTCTGGAGGCAATGGACCACGCGTACAAGGCCTACGTGGCGCCGCTGGTGCCGGACGAGTGCCAGGCCGTTCTGCAAGCCGCGCGCACGCGACCGCTCTCGGCCGAGAGCGCCGACTTCTGGTTCCTGGCACGAGGGCTCGTGAACTTTGTGGACGCTAACGACGGCGTGCTGCCGCTCACGGGTGTGGTGCCGGACATGACGGCCTCCACCGAAACGTACGTGGCGCTGCAGCTCGTGTACGTGACCAAGGCCAAGCAGGACGCCGCGCTGGTCCAGACCTTCGTACAGCAGCAGCTCCAGGCGCTGGGGCTGCCGCTGGACCGCATTTCCACGGAGCAGGTCGAGGATTTCTGCAAGAATTGCTACAATTTGGGCGTACGTTGGCTCGTTGGCTCTGCTGGAGACTGCGTGGGGGTACTAACGCCCTGCTTGTCGTAGGTTCTGGACACGCGCACGATCGCAGAGGAGCACAAGGCCGTGGAGCTGGACGACGTGGATCTGGAGGAAGAGAACGCCACACAGTCCCCACTCATCTGGTACTTGATGCTGCGGGCCGTGAGCGCGTTTGCGTCCGAGTTCAAGCGCTTCCCGGGCTCTCTCGAGGCCGAGCGCGTGCAGGACGCTGCGTGGCTCGTGGCCACGGCCAAGACGCTGGCCGGAGCCAACGCAACGGTGGCCGGGTGGATCACAGACGCCCATGCGCAGGAGATGACGCGGTCCTGCGAGGTCGAGCTGCACAATGTGGCGGCGCTCATGGGCGGCGTGGCGGCGCAGGAGGCCATCAAGATCATCACGCACCAGTTCGTGCCGCTGAACCACACGTACGTGTTCAACGGCATCGCTGGACTGGCCGCCACGTACGCGCTGTAAGAGACACAGAGACCGGATTGAATGCACTTTATTGACATGAAGAGATGGCTTAGCTAGGACTGGACTGCAATGGCCTCGCTCTGCTGCTCCAGAGCCACGCTACAGTCGCTCTCCTCGTCCGTCTGCAGCTGCTGCCGCTCCTCCAGACAGCGCAGACACGCGCACGTGAAGCGGTACTCGCGCAGACTGGCCTCGCGGGCCGCCAGGTCCTGGTCCACGTCCACGTAGCAGATGCACAGCTCCTCGCCGGCCTTGATGTCGCGCACGGCCACCACGTGCGCGTCGCCGTTGTTGGTGTAGAGCACGGTGCAGTTGGGTCGGCAGCTGTGGTTCATGGTGCAGATGATGGGGAAGAGCGCCGTGCCCTCGATGTCCTCGAGACCCAGCGTCTGGGTCTGCTCCAGTGCGGTCCGCACGCGGCCGATGCGGTCGACGGCCTCGGCGGCCACACTCGCGCCGCCCTCGCTGTACACGTCCGGGTCCAGCAGCTCCAGCAGCGCCTTGAACGGGTGGTCTACGTCTAGGCGGATGTTGTTGGCCTCGAACGAGCCCAGCTGCTCGGCAAAGAAGTCGAGCGTGAGCACGGAGCCGCACGCGGACCAGATCTCGGCCGCAGTCAGGCCCTGCAGCTGCTGCTCGCGCTCCAGCCGCAGCAGATTGAACTCCAGCGCCTGCAGCAGCAGAGCGTGCGTGTGGCACAGCAGCTCCTGTAGGCAGTAGGTTTCGAAGCCCACCGGCCATGGGCCGCACATGCCGTCGACGTCGTACGCGATTTGCACTTGCGGCTGGGCAAAGTGCGGCTCGGTCTTGATGGCCGCAGGCCGCGGTCGCTTGTAGAACATGCTGACGGGCTCGCAGGCCGCCATGGGGTCGCGGGACACGACGAAGTGACTGAGGACGCGCGCGATCACTTTGGCGGCCAGCAAGAAGATGTCGTTGGTCTGCCTCAGATGGGCCACAAAGCGCTGCATGGGTGCGGCCGGGTCATCTCTCGGGCACAGCAGCGTGTGGTACTCGCGGTTGGCCTGGGCCTGACACACACGCGAGCAGTATACAGCCCCGCAGACACACTTAGCCCCTGGGCCGCTGAGGCCGCAGGATCGCATGTCCACACCTACGGCCGCGAGCGCTTGGTCAAGATCTTGGGAGGTCACAGGTGCGGATGGGGCGGTCGTGTTATGGCGCGCTACGATCTCGCCCCAGAGCGGCTGGTACGAGTGAAGGAGTGGGGCGAAGCAGTGAGCACAGCACGGCAGTTGACTGCTGGCGGTCGGGGCGGTGGATGAGTCGCCCGACTCGTGGCGCATGGCCACATACGGGGACTCGGTCCACAGCCGCGACTGGGCGGGCACGTCTTGCGTCGCGAAGATGGCCTTGCCCTTCTCTCCGCCGGCCAACCCGCAGAACACTGGCGCCTGCACATCGTAGATCATGGACTGGAAGTATGCGGCCGTGCGGTCGTCCAACGACCCGACGGGGCCAGCCATGACCTCAACTCCCCAAGCGCTACAGTCGGCCGCAACAGGTGTCTCCCCGGCCCCCATCGAGCAGTTCTGCGGCTTGCCAAAACCAGGTGCATGGCACCACGTCTTTGCAAAGGGACAGAAACTCCAGATAGCACCCGTTTTTGGAATGGTATCATCTGGTCGAATACAGTTGCAAACCAAACACAGCGCTCTGGACGCGTCGAGAGTTGCGGTAATGTTATTTCCGAGATTTAGCCGCTGAACCCAGCGCTTTTAGACAAACCAATGGATAATTCGTAAGAAAATAAATGGGTTTTGGCACAAAACCTTGGATTGCGCTCGCTAATTCGTCACCATTTAAAGCTGGCTCTTGCACTTGGCAGCCGAGCCGAAGCTGGAGCTGCCAGTGGACGACGCCGGGTAATCGGCCTCACCAGAAACGCTGGCCTCAGACGCCTGAGTGGCTGATCCAGTCGAAGCCGAAGCGGACGAGCCAGATGAGTAGGTGGCCGAGCCAGTCGAGGCCGAAGCGGACGAGCCCGACGTGTAGGTGGCCGAGCCGGTTGAGGCCGAAGCGGACGAGCCCGAAGTCGACGGCTCGTAGGCGTCGCTGCCAGAGTCGCTGGAGGAGACCGAGACGCTGCCGCTGCTGCTAGCGCTGGCCAGATCGGGGTTGACGACGCAGGATGACTCGGCGGCGTCGCAGACGAAGCACAGCTGCGAGTAGAGCTCACGCGAGCAGCCGAACTCGGCCTTGGCGCAGGTCTCGCTGTTGACGTAGCACGGCGGGTTGGCGGCCACGAGCTCCTCGACGGTCGGGATGGTGTACATGAGGCCCGTGCTGGCGTCGAACGTGGTGTCGGCCACCATATCCTGGTACATCTGGACCATGGTCGTGATGCGCTCGGCGTTGGCCTCGTACGAGCCCGGGTTCTTCCAGAAAGGGATGGTCTGGATCACCTCCAGCGTGTCGTCAGCGTTGAGCACGACCTCGTACTCGACGTTGCCGGCCTCGCAGAACTCCGAGTAGTTGGCGTACGTCTCGTTGGTGGCAGGGTTCACCATGGCCGTGATGCCCACGACGTCGTCCAGCGGGATGTAGCCCAGCACCGAGTACGAGAACGTGCAGTTCGTGCCATCAGGGCTCACGCCGAGTTCGCACAGACCGCCGGCCTGCGACGCGCGGCACGTGTCGGTCTTGGCCGCCCACTTGTTGTACGGGCAGCTGTTGGGGTACGAGTACCAGTAGTTGTTCTTGTAGAGCGCGAGCGGGTCGTCCTCCTGCAGCGTGGAGCTCACGCAAAAGCCGAGGTTCTCCGTGCCGTTGGCGCCCGTGTAGTGCTGGCACACGTCCGGGTACGCGCCGTCGATGACGTCGCACATGCCGCCGTCCATGGCCGCGAACGGGCAGTGCTCGAGCGCGTGGTCCATGGTGAAGTTGTACTCGTAAAAGTCGATGGCGGCCTGCGGCTGCACGATCGTGGTCTCGTAGAACACGACGTACTTGACCGAGCTCTTGCGCGCGCAGTTGGTCACCACGCTGGCGTTGATGCACTCGGCCTGCACGTACTTGAGGCCGCCCTCCACGGCCGCCATGTTGACCGTGTCCACGAGGCCGCGGTACTCGGTCTCGAACGTACTGTAGTAGGACGACACGTACACCTCGTTGTCTTCATCCCACATGGGCTTGTCGCCCTGTACACGCACGTGGATGGCCTTGACGGGCTGGAAACCGCTCGACGCCGACGACGAACTGGCAGAGGCGGCCGACGATGCGCTGGCAGCAGAGGTGACCGAGGGCACCTGAGTGACCACAGCAGTGGATTTGCCTGCGAGGGCAAGCGTGGCCACAGAGGCGAGAGCGAGACGGCGTCCAAAGACCATGTTGGTGAGGGCGTGTGCAGTGGACGGCACGTTTGGTAATGGAGAGATGCGTTCATCCAGCAGCAACAGTCAGGCGGTCCCTCCCCTCCCCTCCTCCCTCCGCTCTGCTCCCCGCCTGCTGACATCTGGGCCCTGAATATTCCGCGCAGAGGTAATACCATAGTTTGAGTGCAGAATGAAACCTTGAAAGGCGACCGGACGCTGGATATTGCGCGTGCTCACCATCCTCATTCAAGTGACCACCGCGAACCTTTTTCCGCGCATATCGAATATGAGACCCCGACGAAGCGACGACCGGAATGTTCCGGAGACCATGGTACTGGTGGAGGCCGATTGCTGCCGGTGTCCGTTATGAAGAAGGTGGGGGAATAGACTTAGAGCGCTTTGGCACCGATGCATTTATTATCCTCTGACTCACTTTACACAGAGTTATCCAGTACAATGCACCTGTGACGGGGTGGCCGTGCGACTGGGTGACCATGCGAATTGTGAGAAAATTTGGCTAGAGGGTTTGAATGCGTGGACTTCTGACATGAGCCTATACTAGCGGAAATAGCTAATCATAATCTAGACTGGACGCAAGTGTGCTCTATAGAGCCTATAGAGTCCTCAGGGAATCTTCCTGATCCTGCATAGAGCTCAACGCTGAGACGGAAAGCCCAATTCGGCGTCGCTTCGTGACGATCGCAAGCGCAAGCATGGGGGCCCGTCGTAAACGCCTGAGCTTGTGTTATCAAGAAGGACCTCTATAACGCGATCGTTTCGCTCGCACAGGTGTGGCGTGCGTCTCTCGGTCGCATCATTGTCCGACATCTCTTGATGCGGTTCAAATTGGTCCGGCTTCATGCGGTCAAACTTAATTACCGCGCAAATATGTTTCGGCCGCTGGACAATCGCAATTCCACCAAAACAATAACTTTTGGCCCCAACGAACGCGAGACGGATGCCTATCAGCCGACAGAACACTTCTAGGCACCCACGGACAGATCTTCCGTAAAGGCAGGGCTCTGGGATCAGCAGTCGAAGCGGGTAGCGAAATAGAAGGTCGCAGCTTTGGAAGAGAGTCAGCGGGACAGGCACATAGGGACATGGGGAAAGATTATAATTACTCAACGGATCTCGCTCTCTCTCAGCGGTAAGTTACTCTTTCTTCTGGCGGTTGGCGGCAGTAACGAAAGGATCTTTTTAGTTGTGCAAGTAGGGTTCACTACAGTACTGTACACAGGGTTCACATTCCATTTGGTGCAGAAGGCTGTGGCAGCCGGCGCTCTATGCGCAACTGTAAATAGAACGAAGTCGTTTGGTTTCACACACGCCAAGTGCCATACAGTAGGCAACCCTTCATAAGTGCAGCCGCTTGATGACCGCCCACACTCCCTCTACCACGCCAGCGGATACAGCCCTTCAAAATGACCGTTTGGTGTCTCTCTTTGCCACCTCAGAGGTCAAGCTTCGTGGAGTACGAGACTGTTGCTAAGCTCTATGTTCCTCGTCGCCTCATCGAAGGCATGTCTGAGCTGTCGTGAGGCTTCAGGAGACCTTCCAGTGTACTCAGCAATGCAGACGCTCTGCAATCCACATACGTAGAGAGTCGATGAAGAGTTGATGGCAGAGAGCACAAGTTGGATCTTTGTGTCAATCACTGATTATGCCATATCAGGGTGCAATATGTGAATTGTACACTAAATAAGGTATACAGTAAATTAGGGAAAGCTTTATCCAAAGTAATATATACGTATTTTGGCATTATACTTCAGTGGGTTCAGCAGCTTCAACTACTCAAACACGACACCACTCAATCGTTCTGCTTAAGGTTCAGCGACTTCAACGGCTTCAAGCACAACACCACTCAAGCGCTTTGCCTAACACTAGGTTCATTCATGTGCGCCCATAGATCAGTAGTTATATCCATTGGGTGAGGCTGCTGGCCGTTCAGGCTCGTATGCTTTGACATCATGCTTACAAGGGACAGGCATCATTGATAGAAAGAGCAGTGGTCACGTGAGCTCATTGATACTCATTCACTAGAGCTTTCGTCCACAGTTTCCTTACACCAAGCGATGCCTCAGCACATGCGAGAGCATCACGCGACCTCTTCACACAGCACAGCACCAGATTCAGTTTACTGTATATTCCTCATAATAAATAACCTGTATTAAACGATACTGTGCCAAACTTAGTCGCCTGTGATATCAATTTATGCAGTTTAACTCAAACTCAGATCTGCAGCATGGCGTCCGTCGCGCAGCTCTCGGCCGCTGTCGTGCGCCTGGACGTGGGCGACCCCGACGGCTTCGCTCTGGGCGACGTGAAGAGCGAACGCAGCACCAGACGCGCACAGACGCTGTTCGCCACGCAGGACGACCGGTTCGCCAAGTTCCGCAACTTCTTCAAGAACCACGACACTGCGCTGGCGCGGGAGATCCAGGCCAAGTGCAGCAAGTCGCGGGCGGAGCTGCTCCAGTGGATCTGCGACAACGTGGGCTCCATCGCGGACGACGAGCAGCTGCAGAAGAGCGACCTGGGCGACATCGCGCTGGTCTCCGCTGCGATCACCAAGTACGGAGAGCAGGCGCTGGACGCCATCTACGCCCGCGGCGAGATGCACGCGCTGTCAAATATGGCGCTACACACGCACGCTCTGCGCCGCACAAGTCAGCAGCAGGCCTGTCGAGACGGCTCCAAGGCCAGCGACAAGCACAAGAAGCAAGCCGCCCATTACGTTGGGCTGGAGGTGATGCTCAAGCTCAACGAGCGGCTCCCGGTCGGCCACCGACTGGGCGACGAGCTCAAGATCATCCTGAACCTGCCCGGAAACCTGCGTCTGGTGAAGACGGAGACCAACCAGTCGTTCCACAAAGAGGTGGACGCGTTGCTCGTGGCGCTGCCCGAGACGCTGGCGGATCGCCAGTTGGCCAAGAAGGAGTACGACCGCCTGGTGCAGATCGCCAAGGTGGCCCAGTCGGAGGAGTTCCAGAACGCCATGATCCTGGCCAAGGGCCACCAGCTCTATCTGAGTTTGCGCGACGCGTTCACAGCGCTGGACCGGATCAGCAAGCAGCCCAAGCTCTGGAACGCGCGCAAGGACAAGCGCGAGCTGCAGCGCACTAGTCGTGGCTCGGCTGCGGAGCCAACACTCCAGGCATCGTCTTCAGAGAGCTCCAATGCGGCGGATCGATCGTCCTCAAGCGACAAGCCGCCTCGCACAGCGAAATACACCGAGCCTAGACAACGCAAGCGCGAGAAGAAGCCCAAACCAAGCGATGGTTCAGGTGACAAACCTCCCCGACGGTCAAAGGACTCGAGTGGCGCCGTCCGGCTCAAGAAGGACGGCACACCAGACCTCCGGTATCGAGCACCAGCTGAAGCAGGCGGGGCCGAAAGCACGAGGCGCCGTCGCTCGAGCCAGAGTGAGACATCTGCACCCAAACCTACTGGAGCCCGCGGGAAGAAAGACGACGCCGGTCGACGCCAACGAGAGGTACCGGAACCGGTGGCTGCCACGCGCCTGAAGAAGGACGGCACGCCAGACCTCCGGCGCCAAGAGAACCGCGACAGTCTCAGCAGCAGCAGCAGCTGGTCCTATTCGGATGGCGACTACAGCCCGCACTCTTCCGACGAGGACTCGGACGACGACGACCTGGGCAGTCTCGAGGCCTCAAGCGACGAGGACTGATGAGTGTGGAGACCAGCCGCTCATCGCGTCGCGTTGTGAACACTCAGAGTGGCTCAATCGTCCACGTCTACGGCACCGGTCGAGCGCATTGGCTGGCTTCTACGCCCTTGGTCTCGTGTCATTGGCTCCACGCACTGCAACTGGCCCGTCTCATGTACTGTACACTGGTTCTATTACCTTCCATAAAATATATCCTTTTCAAACCGATTGTTATCCTCAGTTTGAACCTAAAGCGAAACGACCAAGGTCCCAATTCATTCGAATCTCTCACATCCGCAAGCAGATCAATGGAGGACGACGGTGCGTCCCGCGCTGCTGCTGCTGCTGCTTCTGCTGCGTGGGGACGCATCCCACTGTGTCTAACGCTTGCTCTCTCTCTCATGCTGCAGACTACGGCACCTTCGGTCGCAAGGCCTGTGAGGCCAATGCTGTGGAGCTGCCCTACGCCAATCGACGCAAGTGGCTCATGGTGGCGCTGCTGTCCGTGCTCTCAGCCGTGAACCAGGGCATCTGCTACTCCTACGCGCCCATCGCGAGCATCGCGGAGAATCGCTGGAGGCAGCAGCTCCACTCCACGGAGCTCATCACGGTCTACTTCGTGTCCTACATCCCGTGCTCCTTCCTGGGCTCGTGGTTCATGGACAAGAAGGGCCTGCAGGCCGGCGTGCTGCTGGGTGGCGCGCTGCAGGCGCTGGGCGCGTCCGTTCGCTACGGCGCATGCTTCTTCTCGGTCGAGACCGAGGCCCATCTGACGCTGCTGGGCCAGATCATCGCCTCCGTGGCTATGCCCTTCATGGTCAACTCGCCGCCAGTGCTCTCGGCCAACTGGTTCCCGCCGTCGTTGCGCGCCACGTCCACAAGCATCGCTGTCAACGCCAACGCGCTCGGTACAGCGCTCGTGTACCTCGCAGCACCATTCGTGGTGCACCATGACGACGACCTGCCCGACTGGAATCTGTACGTGGCCGTGCTGGCCATCGTCTCGTGGCTCGTTGCCTGCGTCTTCTTCCGGTCCTTCCCGACGTCCTCGTCCTTCGAGACCGAGTCCATTATCTCGGACGTGCAGCTGCAGGACGAGTACGACTGGGCCCAGTGGGGCAACGCCTTCACGCACAAGGGCTTCTGGATCACGGTTGCCACCTTCTCCGTGGCCGAGTGCGTGCTCAACACCATGTCGGCGCTGCTGGGCAAGTTCCTCAGCACCGACGGCTTCTCCAAGCCGCAGATTGGCTACATCGGTGCCGCGTTCATCGTGAGCTCGCTGCTGGGCGGCCAGCTCATCAGTCAGTACGTGGACAAAAAGCGCAATCACAAGCGGGCGCTGCAGATCTGCCTGCTGCTCACAGCGCTCTTCCTCTCGTTGTTCAAGCTCACCATCACGAGCCAAGACGTGCTGGTCACTCTGTCGGCATTGCTGCTCGTAGGCGCCGTGCTGGGGCCGCTGCAACCCATCATACTGGAGCTGGGCGTTGAGTGCGCCTTCCCCACCAGCGAGGCCACTGTTGCGGCGCTGCAACAGCTGTGCGGCAACTTCCTTTCGGCGCTGCTCGTGCCAGGGTTGAGTGTGCTCCGTCGCACACATACGGACCCAGTCACGGACCACATTCCGGCCAAATACTTCTACGCCAGCCCCGAGTGGATCATGGTCATCATGATGGCGCTCACGTTCGTGACCTTCATGTTCTAGTACGTGCCTGCCTCTTGCTTCAGCTGTTTTGCTGAAGAGCCTTCACTAATCAACGTTCTCTCTGTTTGTAGCAATGGCGAGTACAAGCGCTTTGCCCACGAGTCAGGGTTCATCCTGCCGTCGGCTCTGCAGTCCAAGGCATCGGACAGAGCGCCGTCCATGATCGCAGTCACGGTCAAACCGCCCGTCGTCAAGACCAGCAAGCACTAACGATCGAATAAACACTCGCTGCTATTGCGCTTTTAGATGAATCCCGCGCTAGAAGGAGGACGAGTAGGCGCTGAGCTCGTACAGCCGCTGGAGAAACAGCACGTAGTCGATCTCCTCCTGCTCCTCCATGCCCAAGTGCCGCAGCAAAACTTCCATATCCTGCCTGTTGATGGGAATGTTGAGCTGCTGCAGCTTGGAGACCAACAGTGCGGGACGAACAAACTGGACGCTATCTAGATATGAGTCCTTACTGCTGGGCCAGCTTCCAGACCCCACAAGCGAAGGCGAATCCATCAACCTCCGATGCAGCTGAGCCAAGAACCGGTCCAGGTCGATGCGGCCACCTCCAGCCTTGCCTTGGACCAGCATCTTGGTCACGATCGCGCGCACTTTGCTCGTCATCTCTCTACTCAGAGGGGAGAGCCACTTGGCAAACGGCAGCAGATCCAGAAAGTACTTGGATCCGGCACCGATGTGCAGAAAGAACTGGCTGATGAGATGGCTGGACACCTGCAGGTTGTGGCGACTGCGCAGCGTCTGCTTGAGCCCCGAGGGCGTGAGTGGGTTGGCCGCCATGCCCTCTACTTCGCGTTGCGTCTGCTTCTGCACCATGGACTGCTTTGTCGGACTGGAGTTTCTCAAAGGGGAAGCAGTCAAAAGCACTGGTTTGTTGGCCAGTGAGAGGCATCGATAGACCTTGGATGGACGGATAAGCCCGTAGGCGTCCGAGATCTGGCGACTTATTTCCAGCACGGCCAGTTCCAGCTCCCGCAGACTCGTGACAATCTGCAATCCCTCGTGGGATGGAGAACTGTCCTCAGTACTGAAGTGACAGACAGTTCCCGGTTTCTCCTCGCCTTGATCACTCGCTGCACAGCGACTGAGCTCCAATACCATTTCTCGGAACCGATCAAAGGAGACCACAGTTTGTCTGTTGGTCTTGGGCTTCCCTGCCAAGTACTCCATCAGAGCTCCAATGGCGCTGGGGTTCTGCACGAGAGCACTCATATCACGGTCTTGGTCTTGGATTTCTTGCGAGAGGAACCACTGCAAGTCGCTGGAGTTGAAATGACCTTTGTCATCAGAGTCCAGCTGCCGGAACAGCTTGTCCACGTAGGCAGTGGACAGTTTCCCTGCCGGTCGCATGCTTTTCTGCTGGAAGACTCTCAGAGTGAACGCTTTCAGCTTCATTTGAGTCTGCTGGAGATCGAAATCCAGCAAGAACACGAGCAGACGCGCGTAGTCGATGGCTTCGCTTTCGCTGCGTTTGCTGGCAAATCGACGCAACAACACTTGAATCTCCCACTCGGCCATTCCTTTGCTGTGAGGATTGATCTGACGCCACGCCTTGTTCCAGTCGTCAGTGGTGATACTTCCATCGTGCTGCCAGTCAAAGAGCTCCAAAGCCTTCTTGGTGTCGCTCAGTGCATGAGGAAGCTGCATGTTTCTGATCAGCAAAGCCCAATCGAAAAGCGACTCGAAGAATGAGCCAACGTGGATTGAAAACGGCCGGGGTCCGTCATCGTCCGCTGTCTCTGCTGCCAATTGCTGCACAAGCGAGCGCAAGTGGTTGGTATCTAGCAAGCGTTCGTGATCCAAGCCGACGGTTTGGGCCATTTGCTTGAGCTCTGCGACCAGAGAATCCTGCGAAATCCATCCATCGTGACGCTTTTCATGCTTGCCAAGGCACTTGTGCAGACTGTAAGACCCCAAGCAGCGCACCAGCAGCGCCTTTGTTGTTTTCTCTTGGCTGTCGCTAGTCTCGCTGGTCTCTGGATCGTGCTTCTGCCAACAGGATCGAGTGAGATAAGTCCACAGAGTAGTCACTCGCAGTCCAAGGCCATCTGTATTGAGTTCTCCAGCTAGATACAGCACTTGGACTATGCTCAGAGGGTTCTTCTCTGCTTTGATCACCAGCAGGTCATGCAGATCCTGCATTGTCATGGTCCAGCCCCCGCCATGAACCTTCATGAGGTCTGTAAGTCTCATCCTGACTGAAGTCTGCTCCAGCACCAGCTTGCGATGGATCTGATTCAACATTCCACCGTGGTCAAGCAGTCTTGGCTCCCCAAATACCAGTCGCAGGAACACGTCATAGCGAACCAGCCGCTCCATGACCCGCTCTTGGTCATGCACGCGGTCGTTTCTCTTCTCGTGAGGCACGCTCAGCACTTCGCAGACGAGTTCCAAGTCCTCGGCATCTAAATGCACTTCAAATATACGGTGGAAATGGCGTTGGGAGATCGCGAACGTGCGATTTGGGTCCAGTTTGGTCAGGATTTTGCACAGTTGACCACGAATCTGCGGCTCAACGGCCTTGTCGCCACTGCAAAGTGCCTTGCACACCATTTTCCAGAAGCGCTCATCCAATGCACGTAGAGTAGCGCTTTGAGACGAATCTTCTTGGCTCTGGATCGGTTTGAAGTCGAAGATAGCATCCAGCATCTTGGCGTACGAAATGAAGACTTGGTTGGCCTCGGTCTGCGCCACAGCGAATCGATTGAGAAACTGCAATAGCTCCTGTTCTTCTATGGGGAACGCCAGCCGTAGAGCGTGGTGACTCACAAGATCTTGGAGGAAAATACGGAGGGTTTCGGCGATTGAAATGCAACTGTTGCCTTCGAGATCGTAGTTTTCACAGAGCGCCGCGAGCACACGGAAGTTCTTTCGAGCGTCTGGACCGAAGCCGCTCTGCAGATACTGCTGGATCTTGAGGACGAGCGAGTTCTTGGCCGTGGGAGGCAGAGCCGGCGGGCCATAGATGAGCATATCCAGTAGCACATGAACCAGTTCCTTGTAGTCCAGTTTGGCCTGTGCGTCAAAGTTGAGGCCCATGCAGAGCTCCATCAAATGGGTCTCGGACACGTCAATACGGAAGTGGTCGCTCAGGATCCACCGGATGTGCTTGAGACTGAGAAAGCCACCGTCGCTTGGATCACTCTTCTTCAGCAGATCTTCCAGCTGCTTGACACCCGTACTGACAAGCCAGAGACCACGTTAGCTATGTCATCCACTACATATCCAAACTCAGAGCAAGCACGTACTATTCTAGCTCATTGGCGATGTCCAAGAGCTGCTTTTCATGTGAATTTACGACCTTGGACGTCCATTTGGTCTCCTGTTGTCGCGCCTTTTTAGGTGAGCTCTCGCTGCTTTTGGACGGCCACGAGCCCAGCGACTGTGATAGAGGTTTAGATCTGGGCTCCTCCTTGACTGCTCTTAGTTGCTGACTGAGACGGAGGTTATCGTTCTGAAGACTGGAGATCACGCCCAAGAGCTTCTGGTTCTTGCTCTCCAACATGATCGTCTTCGCAGGCGAATCACTGGGCAGGTGAGCGGGCGTGAGAAGGTAAGTGCCAGCTGTGGATTTCCCAGGCGAATGAGCCTTCCCTCTTGAGTTCCAGATACTGAGCGATCTCAAAGCGTCCTTGACGTCCACGCAGATCTCTCCGCTGGGATCCTGACTCGAGAACTGGTACAAGAAGTTCTCCATGGCCTCTGTGACTGGTCCGTCGCTTTCCAGTACTGCCTGAGGGTCCAGATCGAACATCACTCGGCACACATGGGCCAAAGGCACTCGTGCGTGGTGTCTTGAGTCGCCATAACAGAAGATCTCACACAGATCCAGTGGGGAGAGCTGCTTATCGTGTAGGATGCGCTGGAACCACGCCTCGGGGGACTCAAAGCAGCGGCCATTGCGACTTCGTGAGGGGGATTTAGATGGAGATGGTGATCTGTGGCTCTGACTATCGTACGCTCGTCCGATGCGGTCATCGTGTTTCTACTCAAAACAAATAAGGAAAGGTGCGGGACTCAAGTGCATGGTCTCGATTGAACTAGACTCACATCTGCTTGGCGCTTCAGATAGCGCTGCACGTCGTCTGTGGTCACAGCTCGATGTGAAGGAGAGAGAGAGCGATCACGAGAGCGCGTGGACGAGGCCGTGTGCGGACGCTGCATGATCTGGCCGCAATGGCTGAAGACAACATGAGCTTGATAGAGCTATGTTTATTCTGAAAGATCTGAGAATAGGAAGCGGCAATAAGAAAAGAAACGACTCATAGACATCCAGTTATATTGACTCTGCACGGGAAGAGTTAGACCGTGAGGTTGGCCACCGTGATGCTCTTGGACTTGAGGTTGGCGATAATGTCGCGCACGTCCACGGCCGAGTTCTCGCAACCACCGCAGTGGTGCAGCGCCACGACGGCGTTGTCCTTGGCAGAAATCACGGGCGAGCCCGAAGCACCGCCGGCCGTATCGGCCAAGTAGCCAACTTCGTTGGTGCCGCAGCTGAGCGTGGCGTGGACCGACGTGATCGAAGCCTTGGCGCCGCTGTCCACGACGTGAGATACACGCTTGGCGTAGCCAGACGGGTGCTGCGGGATGTAGATCTGTTCATTAAGCACTGGGCCGGACGCGCGCAGCTGCAGGTACTTGTACGCGCTCAGGCTCGTGCCGGCAGGCAGCTTGAGGAGGGCAAAGTCGAACTCCTCGTCGTTCGTGATGAACGTGGTGGTGGTGGCAGCCACCGTACCGGCGCAGCCCAGCTGAGTCTTGCACTGCACCGAGCAGGACGAACTCTCGGCCATGAACTCCACATCAATGGCGGCAGCCTCCGAGGCCTGCGTGACGCAGTGCTGGTTGGTGATCAAGTGGCCTTCGCTGCCGATGAGCCAGCCCGTGCAGAGCGAAGTGCCGCCGATCAGCAGACGCGCAACCGAGCGAGCCTTCTCGTACGCCTGCGGCAACACCGAATAGTACGTTGAGCCGCTGGTAAAGCACTTGGCAGGCACGGTGTTGTCCGTGCCACAGACTGATTCGTTCTCCTTGTTGGGGAAGCCGCGCGAGTAGCCAGAGATCTCGTAGGCCGGTTCAGTCGACGCCGTCTCCGTGAGCGAGAAGTACTGCA
>JAADVF010000141.1:0-49674 GCA_023334555.1 Elongisporangium undulatum
GAGGAATGTTTACCATGAACTGGACGCCTCCTGTCAATGTGGGTGGAGAAGTGCTTTGGATTACTCGGTATAACATTACCATTAGTCTTGGGTCCAGCACCAAATACTTACTTACGGCTGATAATTCGACACAACTGGATTATAATGACGTGGTTGTGCTCACCAGCTATATGATTCAAATTGCAGCCGTGAATGTTATTGGACAAGGAAATTTTTCCGCGGGAACTTCAGTATCGACGACAAATTATACAGAACCTGGTATTATTTCTGTAATCTCGCTTGAAAGAGCCACAGGAGGTTTGTTGCAGATACGTATCATGCCTCCATTTGATCTTGGTGGAGCTCCTATCATCGGATACAATGTGTACTATTCCGAGGCAGATGAAGATAGCTTTAGGGTGAGCATAGGTTTTCAGCTGTTGGTTTGTGTTCCGCATGAATGATTGATATATTCTCCTGTAGACCGCTTACAACACGACTACCAGCAACTCTACGAGCGTTGATGTTAGTGTGGCATACGCTGAAACAAACTATTCTATAGTTGCCGAGGTAAGATTTAATGTTGAAATAGCTGTGCGATATCTGTGTGCTATGCTAACCAATTCTAAATCCGTTTAGGCTATTAACTTTGTAGGCGTTGGCGTGGCATCTGATCATTTTGTATTTCAAACAACCGAATTATCGCATCCAGGGCCGCCACGTTTATCGGCCAATTCGAATGGTCTCACGGGGGGATTGATCGGACTTCAGTGGGGCACTCCGATTGATTCAGGTTTGATCCTATAAGACAAATATGATTGCTATGATGTGATTCGAAACTCATGTGATTGTGGTAACATTGCTGTTAGGTGGCCACCAAAATATCTATTACAAGTTTTACTATCGTGTGCAAGGCGGCAACGCGCGATTTGCACGTGCATTTTTCTCAGCAAGCGATACCCACGGATCTGTTTACAGTCTAGCTGCCGAAACAAACTACGAAATTCTTGGAGTATCATGCATTCCAGACGATGATGTGGCAATTGCATATGGTAATATTTCCGTTACGAGCGGATATATCGTGGCATCCGAAAATGAAACGCTAACGCTGGGAGCCAATACACTGTTTGAATTTGGTGTAAGTATCAAGAAACGAAAATTGTATTATGATATACTCACACTACTCTGCTGTTTTTTCTAGGGATATCTGTTTCAAGTGGATTCGACCATGGCAATCATAAACAGCACCATTTTCTACTCAACCGTCATGACGCTGAATGATACATCTCCAGTTACAATGGATCTCTTCGACAACTACGGCGACAACATTTTCTTTCGAGGAAATTCCAGTAATATTGTGAACTTCACGACTACTCAAATGACGACACCGGCAGCACCTCCAACGCCAACTCTTGATCATAGTACTGGCGGTGCACTGCATATCCAGCTGTACTCTCCCGGTGACACAGGTACGAAAAATAATTGGTGACGCATCGCAAGCGTTTTCCCTAACTTTATTTGCGTGAAGGTGGTGTTGCGATCACAGATTTCGATCTTTATCTTAACGGTGTTCAGGTAAAGTTGTCCAATTCTTCATGAATCCTTATTCGCAGTTCACTAACTACTCATTTACGGTTTCAGGTGGACGGGAGCTTCTATGGATATACAACCCACGGTGCATTCGATTTAGAGATTATTGTGGAGCTGGGTACTTTATGGCCTGAGACCGATTACAACTTTACTTACGTCGCAATCAACGCTGCATCAGCATGCACTCCTGTCCTTCCGAATTTTTACAACCAAACTACCTTCCGCACTGGTGCACCCAGTCTACCAGAAGCATCGAACAATGTGTACCAGGCAGATGCTACAGGCGGAGGTATTAAAGTAGCTTGGGACCCACCTTTGGATCAAGGTGGCAACTCGACTATCTATACGCAAGTATATATGACCAAGGATGGGAGCTCGCCTTCTTGGCAGCTTGTGTACAATAGCACCGGGACTTCATTTTGGAAAACCAAGTTGCAGAATGGAACCAACTATCTATTCAGAGCACAGTTCTTGAATGAAGTCGGGTACTCGTCGAATACTAGCGACTACAAGTTCACCACGGCATTTTTATCTGTGCCTGGGCCAGTTGGCAATATTTCGCTCGTATCTCGAACCGGAGGAATGGTGTATCTTGCGTGGAATCCTCCTGATGATGATGGCGGCAGTGCAATCACCGGTTATGATGTGACTGCAAATAACAAGATCGTCAGCGTATTGACCAATGAAACCCTTTTTGGTGGCCTTCTTGCAAATACATCGTACGATTTCACAGTGAATGCGAGAAATGATTTAGGTACGACTTTGGATGGTCAAACTGCAACATTTTCAACCTCATCGGTCACGTTACCATCACAAGTGGATTCAGTGGAAGTCATCTCATCGACCGGTGGATCGATGATACTGAAAGTGGCTTTACCATCCGACACTGGCGGTGTCAGCGTTTCGAATTTGAATTATTTAGTATATGCCAATGGTGCCGCAATATCTACATCTGCGATCCGTTTACTGACTGCACTGCCATCAAGCGCAAGCCGAAGATTGACATCGACCGATCTATACATCGAATACACATTGGTTGCTAATGGCTTTGCTGGTGATGCGAGTTATCGCCGACTGACCTCGTCAGATACATCAAGCGCTCCAGTTGTTTATCTACAGGTGGGCAGTCTACTCCCGCAAACGTCGTATACATTTACGCTGTCATTAGGAAATGCCGCTGGCAATAGCAGCTCGTCTACGGGTGTTGCTGCTGCAACTGCATCTGTCACCGTCCCTGGAAAACCGGATCCACCAACAACAAGTTCAATAACCGGTGGATCAATTTCGTTTGCGTGGACTGATCCTGTTGATACTGGTGGCCTTCCATTGACTTCCTATATTCTAACGGTCATGGATTCGGGAGAGATATTTCACCAGTGCATTGGGATCCAGCTTTCGTGCACAGTAGGGAACATGCAAGCACTCACTCAATACACGGCGTCGCTCGTCGTCAACAATTCGGTCGGCGCGTCATATCCCAGCAAAATTGTGACGATCACAACCGATGTTGCTTCGCTTCCTCAGCAGCCATTGGACCCAGTTGTCAAGTATGCAACCTATGACTCAGTAACCATCGAATGGCAACCATGTGGAGATTTTGGAGGCTCATACGTGGACACTTATCTCATTCAAGTTGTGGCTACGGATGGGTCAAGTAACGCGACAGCAAACGTCAACATCAGTCAGCTAACGGCAGTAGTCGCAGGTTTAAATCCTGGAACAGATTACAACGCTACGGTGGTGGGTTTGAACTGTATGTACATGCGAGTTCGATTCTATTGATATTAACTTGCCGTTTGAATTAGATTGCAGTTACAGGAGACGGATACGAAGGAAAACCTAGCGAGAAAGTGTACTTTACGACACCAGTGTATGAGAGTCAACCGATGCAACCGTCGCTGGGATGCGGTGCGTCCTTTGCTTTAGTAGATAGGGGATTTGTGTGCTCGTATTGATCTGAACCTATATTTTTTCCGGAGTAGTATCAGGGTCAGCAGCCACCTTTTACTGGCCCCAGTCCGACATTGCCACAGCGTATGTTCTTTACCGTAACGGCAGCATCGTGTATCAAGGTGTTTTCAACTTTGCGGAGGATGCATCGATCATCCCAGGGACCACGTACTCGTACACAATCCAAATCATGAAGACAGACGGAACTTTGTCCATCGAGAGTCAGCCAACAGTCTTTACTTCATCAAGTGACGCCGCCTTAAACATTTTCTACTGCGATAGCATCCAAGGTCGGCTTTGGCTCGTAAACTACACGGATTCAATGACACGCAAGTGGATCATAGAGCCGGACACGCCAACAACGATCAACTTGAATGTGAGTTGTATCACTGAAGCCTGCCTATGTATGTTTTCCAAGCGCTGACTTACTTTACCTGAACAGATCACTTCGTTTTGGCTCGAGTGCGACCATGATAAGCTGAAAATTGTTGCAATTTCCGCAAATGCAAGCACGCCTCTATGGAGTGGTGGATGTCATCGCAGTGGAACCTTTTTGCTATCCACTGACTCCACTACGGAGCGTTTGGAGATAACATTTACGTCGGATGTGAGTGTGGCGTACACTGGATTCGACATGACTTATGGATTATTTGCAAGCTATCCTGAAAGCAACATGATACCGTGCCCTGGTCCAGCGATCTGCTCGTACAATGGTGCTTGTCAAAGCGGGGCTTGCTCTTGCTTGAGCGGTTATGTGGGCGAAGATTGCAGCAATCCGATCATTTGCCCACTCGACCTTACAGATTGTGGTACCTCTTGCGACCCTGTGTGCTTCCTTGATCAAAGTAACGTGATTGCGGTCAGTCAATTTGGTGACGATACGCGGGGAACTGGTGAAATCATGGATACTTCACCGACGGGTACTGCGTCCAAAGCAGTCCAATCGGTTCGTCGGGCGCTAGAAATTGTGAATGCAAACCAAATAATTCTAATCTATCCTGGGGCATTTACCGGCGGGGCAAATTGCAATGTATCTGTGACAACGCAAGGTCTGACGATCCGTGGATTGCGGGGGTCATCACTCACGTATTTGAACTGTGCTTTGCAATTAAATGCCATCGTGGTTTCGGGCGCTCAGCATGTACAAATCGAAGACTTGACGATCATGAATGGAAAGGGAACAAATGGATCTGCCATTAAAGCTGTCGATAGCTCGATTAAAATTTATGATGTGGTAATTTCCAATTCAAACGCTTCTCAGTACGGCGGCGGCGTTTACGCACTTCGATCCAATATTACGCTGACAAACACTACGATTACCATGTGTGAAGCATCCAAGGCAGGCGGCATATTTGCTGATACTAGTGCGATCATTCTAAACGGATCGTATGTGTCGAGCTGTAATGCCTCGGATGGAGCAGGAATGTACATCCATGGTATATCTTCTGTTTTTGCGCTACGCAACTCGAGCATTGAGCAAAATGTCGCTTCAGGCCGTGGTGGTGGAATATTCGCAAGTGGGACCAATGATTTTGACTCCTTGGTTATTCAAGCGAATAGTGCCATGGTTGGCGGAGGCATTGCAATCGAATTCGGCACAGTCACATCTACGAACGTTCATATTGCATCAAATAATGCATCGACCGATGGCGGAGGTGTTGCAGTGCTCAGCCAGGCTACCCTCACCGCGATTGCTTCAACCATTATCGCTAATCAAGCATTGCGCAACGGAGGTGGTTTGTACATTACCTCCAATGAAACTATTACGTTTGATTCAGCGTCGGCAATCACAAACTGCTCCGCAGGTAATACTCGCCAAAGTGGGTTGAAAATGATGCATTTGCTGACTTAATCGTTTATGTTCTAGTGTTGGGCGGTGGGGTATTTGGTGAATTGACAGAAGTATCTATAAAAGGAGTCAACGTCAGTGCATCCTCAGCAACCATTGCAGGAGGCTGCGCTGCATTCAGACATAGCTCAGCCTTATTTCATGATACAGCCATCAGCAATTGTTTTGCTCCAATCGGTGGTGGGGTCTTTCTTAGCGATCGATCCAACATCGAGATGATGAATACGAAGATCTTTTCAAACAACGCTACGAACGGCAGTGGTGTCTATTTAATCTCAAGCTCACTCACTGGAACCGACGTTTATATCCAAGCCAACCATGCAAACCGTTTTGGAGGAGGCATTTTCGTGAGTGGAGACTCAAGCACTCTCAATGGATTGATCGTGCAGAACTGTACATCTCGGGACGGTGCTGGTATTGTCGCTTTTTTAGCGCAAGCATCAGCGTTCACCAATATGACTGTAGAAAACAATATCGCTGCAATATCAGGCGGTGGCTTTGTGTCTCTTGGATCCAGCATTTCAATGAATAGTGTGATTATTTATTCGAACGAGGCAACTTCAGGAGGTGGCTTGCTCGTATCTAATTCGACTGTCACGGGTTCATTATTGGTATCAAACAACACAGCCAAGCGAGGAGGTGGCGTTTCAATTAATGGATCTGCCCAATTGCAAGGTTTTTCAGCATTCGCAAACAGTGCTGACGATGTTGGAGGCGGTCTATGCGTTGAATTTGGAGTGGTAACGCTGATCGACGTGGTATTTAACTCGTGCTTTTCGACGCAAGGAGTCGGTGGAGCCATATTCTTGCAGAATGCAACTGTGACTCATTCAGGCGTCGAGATATCAAGCTGCACAGCAAGTTCTGGCGGCGGTATCTACGCCATCTCTGCCAATTTTACAGCACAAACTCAGTCATCTGTTTCCACTGTGACTGGTACCATGGCTAACGACATGGGTGGATCAATTTACGTTACTGGTACCGCCTCAACGATGAACAACACCATCGTTTCGAACGGCACAGCTGCAAATGGTGGAGGTATAGCTATCCAAAGCTGTCTTGCATGCAGAGTCCACGATTTTAAGATTGAGACGTCCTACGCATCACAGTTTGGTGGTGGCGTTTCTATTGCGCTCAGCTCTAGCTGCCTCATTCAAGATTCCATAGTGGAAAACAACAAGGCAGGTGTTTCCGGCGGCGGAGTCGCAGTGCAGAATTCCATATTCGAGCACTCGAATATGTCGATTCGTGGCAACACCGCTGCAACTGGAGGTGGTGTATTCTTGACCAGCACGAACAGCTCGACGCTAGTAGATGCAAGCGGCTGGGCAGACCCCGCAGCAATTCGCACTCTGGTTGAAAGGAACGAAATTTCTCCTGCAACGGGACATGGTGGCAACGTTCTCATCGAATGTGACGGTGTTTGTAAACTTTCAAGCGTCGATATCAGTGGATCAGCGATGGTCGCTAATGGCGGCGGGATCTACATTGCTGGCCAAGGCAAAGTCGATCTTCGCAACATGCTTCTGAAGTTTAATTCAGCCTCAGTAGACGGCGGAGGTATCATGGTGACTGGAAGTATCGTGATCACGCTTCAATATGTGGGGTTTTACGGCAATCTAGCGAACAACGGTGGAGGATTGCTCGTACAAGGTGATTCAGCACGAAGCATGACGCCAAACGTTATCATAGACGATTGCGTCTTTTACAACAACACTGCGACTCAAAGTGGAGGTGCGACCACATTCGTACATTCATCAACTCAAATGAACCACGTACTACTGATAGAAAATAGAGGCATTAAAGCTTCAGGTGGAGGCATTAACGCGGTATCGTCTTGTAGCATGATGATCAGCAACAGCCTGTTCATCAACAACCAAGCCACAAGTGGAGGCTCAATCATGGCCGCATCGGCATCAAATGGAATGATCCAAGATGTGATCATCACTGGAAACGCATCTTCGTACTCAGCACCGTGGAATGCTTTATTTACGGACATGATGGGTTTCAGTTACCTGGCCGGGAAAGCAAACCGTGAGAATCCAGTGACGGTTCAATTTGGTCACTTACTCTATCTCACAGATAAATCGACCATATTGAATTCGACTCGCTCAAGCTTTACGTACGGCAGTGCCGAATCTGGTGGCGCCATCTACTTGGCGAGCAATGCTATCATGAATGCCGACACATGCACGTTCTCCAATAACCAGGCATCTGAATCAGGCGGAAGTTTCCTCGTGGCTTTAAACAGTAAACTTAACCTCACGAGCTCTACGATATCATACAGCGGTGCGTACCTCCCCCTCCCTATTATGTATCTGAAACTGATTATTGATGCTAACATGAGCTTGATATGATTGTGTTGTAGCCTCCAAGAATTTTGGCGGTGGCGTTTACGTCATAAGCTCTTCACAGGCCTTATTTTTCGGATGCACTTTGATTGGCAACTCAGCCGATGATTCCGGTGGTGCTCTATATCTGGATACAGGCGACAGTGTACTTGGCTACATCGATCACAGTTTCGTGATAAATAACCAAGCGACCGGTTTTGGATGCGGTAGGTAGCATTCTACGTAGTCGAAGCGGGGCTGACGATGAAAAACTAACGTGTGTCTTTGTTTTTACTGAACCCATTTTGCGCGAAGCCATATTTGTCGGTCGAAGTGCTAACTTGCTTACCTACTCCAGCGTTTACTCCTCGAACGGAGGTGTTTCATCAACTGGCAAGAGCGAAGCCGGTGGAGCTATTGCCAATGTCGATGGAGTTCTCGATATTGAAGATTGTGTCTTTGAAGGAAACACTGCGATCACTGGAGGAGCAATATTTTTTGATCGATCTGGGACAGCGATGATTTCTTCTACGAAATTTATCAACAATGTGGCTGATGACAGTGGCGGCGCAATCCAGTCCAACATCAAGTCAAATGTGACAATTCTAAGTCAAACTGTGTTTGACCAAAATGTAGCTGCCAATGGAGGAGCAGTGGCGGCCCACGACAACAGCAACGTATCGTTTGATAGTACAACATTTACCAACAACAAGGCTCTCAATAGTGGTGGAGCGATGTATATTGACGAGGATGCCATCGTGAGCGTGAGTGGATCAACGTTTCAATCCAACTCGGCGATTTTGGGTGGAGCTGTGTATGTTCGAGATAAGCAGTTGTTATTACTGCAAGACAGCAACTTTGTCCTCAATACTGCCTCATTGCGGGGTGGCGCTTTTTATTTTGAGTCCAGGACGAACATCATCACTTCAAGCATATTATGCCAATCCAATCGCGCACGAAGCGGTGGATGTGTGTTTTGGCTATCGTACAACGAAACTTCCCCGGTTTATCCTTGCGAAGGATGCACTATGGTGAACAACTCTGTTTACGATACAGCCACGAACACCAGAGACGTGCAGATTATGTGGTGGCCAATGAACATCACCAGTGGAGTTCCTGTTCTGGAGATCCCAGATGAAGTGTCCTTCTACCCGATCAATTCTACCAATACTAGCGTCTCTGATTCGCAGCCTGTGTGGCCGCGACTCAAGGCAGTGGATTTGTATGGGCAGATCGAAGTGCTGGACAACGACACCGAGTGTTCTGTATATGGTACGCAGAACAGCTCAGAGAACTCGACGGGTGTCGTGACATTCACACCTCGCGAGTCTATTTCAGCTGGATTCGGTGTCATCTCTTATGAACAAGCGACCTTTTTTGCAACAACGTTCGATGTGCAGTATCATCTGAATATGTCGTGCATCTTGCCGGAGTTAAAACACATTGGTTTCGGGCAATCAGTTGAAATGCTTTCTTGCCCGCATGGATACTCCACAACAAACAAGTACGTATTGGGCTGTAGTATACTATGGGCAGCTGACTTTGTGCTGACTCTTCTTGAATCTGTTCAGTAAATGCGCTCGGTGTGCCAAGAATTACTACAGGTAGATACTTGAACTGATAGATGCTCTTTGCTTTTGAGACAGCATTCAACTGACAGTTTTGTACGATGTCTAGTATGGATGGGCTAGCGTGCTATCCGTGCCCCACAGGAGCCCGGTGTAATGAAACCGTACGTCGCGCTACGGAGACCATAGCGATTGACTACGGTACGACATCTCCGCGCACGAGCGAAGGGTTCTATCTCTTCACAGCTCCAGCAACAAAACACAAGCAAAATTGTGATCCGGCTCAATGGAAATCGGATGATCCGTGCAAACTGCTGACGGATGCGCAGCATAATCTCACTGATGTACTTCACACCTGCTCTTTGACCGCCACATTCAAGAGCTACTGGTCGGCCGATCGCATATTCTCGTGTCTATCGAATCAGTCATTTTATGCATGTGATGTAAGTGGCGGAATCGATCTATTGAGCTGCCCGTATATCTCCATCACCCTGACCGAAACGCCTTGCTTGATGATCGCAGGTAACAAGCGCGTGTACAGAAGATATCACTGTCGAGCTATTGGCCCAAAGCCTTCCGAACAGCTCGTGTGCAACCGGATACGACCAAACAATCTGCTCTGTTTGTGCCAGTGGCTACAAGAAAGCCAAGGATGAGTCGTGTTTGCGTGAGTAACGTACCCAAAGCATGCATCGCTCGCTTCCTTTTGACTCACGTGTGTCTGATATTGATCATGTAGCTTGCAACCAAGCCAATGCTCAAGTCCGTGCTTCGATTCGATGGCAGAACTTTGTTATCCCGATCTGCCTGGTGCTCGCCACCATCGCTGGTATCGTTGGCGTCAGATATTATCTGCAGGACGAGACGGAAATATCTCTGCTTGAAAAGGCCGAGGCTGATCGACGGCTAAAAGCTCCAAAGACGGGTCAGCACCGACATAGTGTGGCTGGTCTGGCGCAACAAATGTATCGTCGGCACTCGGATATCATCCAGTCTAAGGTTGAGCTCATCAAGAGCCGTTTGCTGCAACGCAAGCCGAAAAAGGATGCTAAGATCTTGTTCGGCATTGAAGTGGAGCCACTATCACGACCATTTCCTATCAATCCTAGCAAGCTCAAGATCTTCATCGGATTCTTTCAAATCTTTGGCAATTTCCGAAGCTCGTTCTCAGTCACTTGGTCGCCCAAGATCCAAAGTATCATGAACATTTCGTCACAATTCAATCTGGTTGGCACTAATCGACTTAGCTGACCATATATTCGTATGCTCGTTTGATTTGACTGATTGTTTTGTGTATTGGGTGTTAGGATCTCGTTGCTATCGCGGGCATTGACTGCATCATCACCAAGACATTTTATTTCGACTTCACGTGAGTTTTCAGTTCGTTATTTCTCGATTGCATCAACAAACTAACACTTGTGTATTGCTGTTATAGTGCAAATGTGTCGCTCGTGATCTTCGTATTGGCAGTGATCACTGTGTATTTCTACGCCGGAATGCGGAGCTACAGTGCCAAATTGCTGCTGATCCCCCGCAATTGCATCGTGTGCGGTCTGCCTGTCTTCGAGCACGAGCGAACTCGAAACGACGAGGCCAGTCTGAACCCGTTTCGGCTGCTGCGCTTTTGGTGGCGCTCGCGCAAAGCAGATCAAGCGGGAGCAGCACCTGAGGATGCACATATCGCGGCTAAAGCGGCGCTGGCAGACAATCGCACGCTGAAGCGGAACCATGGTATGTCGCAAGTCAAGACTCCGTATCTGGGCGTGTTTCGATCCGTTCACAGAGAGTGTCCCATAAAAAACCATCCGCTCAGTGGGGCGATCTTGGAGCGCACGATTCGGAGCAATCTTCGCGTGTGGCAGGCGCGTGTGAAATTGCGCATGAACTATTTGACCTACCGGAACCGATGCCTCAAGCTCTACTGCTGGATTGCGCTGTTCCTGTATCCGTCGATCTCGAAGACCATTCTCACGATCTTCAATTGCCAAGAAGTTGGGGATACCTACTACCTGGTGGCTGATCGCAGACTCATTTGCTACAACTCGACCTGGTTTATCTTTGGCGTGGTCGCAGCTACCGGAACGGTCGTCTGGGTCGTCGGGATCCCATTCTTCTTCTGGCTGCTCATTAAATTGGCTCAGGATCGAGGCGTGAAAGCTCGCATTAAGCTGCTACAAAAGCCGCAGTGCCGTAATTTGCGCAAGAAATGGCTGCGTGAAGTTATTCGCCAGCATGCCGCCGAAGGAGTCGTGGTGCCTAATATGCGCAGCGTGCACATTCAAAACGAAGAGCTGGAGAAGCATATGAAGCTGAAGAACCTATCGGTACGAGTGAGAAATGTATGGTGTATTGGGTGATGATAATCATGATATGTATGTGCGTTGTTGTGCAGGATTCGACAGTCGAGGCGCGTCTGGGTTTCATCTACGCAGACTGTAAGCTTATATTACTAATGAAGACTTCGTGGATCGAATGCTGACCTTATCTCGCTTTGTGGTGCTCAGATTCCCAGAAATACTGGTGGTTTGAAGTCGTGGATCTATCCAGAAAGCTGTTTCTCAGCAGTGTGATCATTTTTGTGGAGAACGGCAGTGTCAACCAAGTGCTGCTTGCCATCACAGTCTGGTAAGGTGTCCTTCTCTAGCTCAGTACGCAATGCTTCGACTCTTGCTCTGACCATTTCTCGTGTTTGCCCCATCACAGCCTCGTGACAATGTGGTTCCTGCTTTACTATCAGCCTTACGATGACGACTCGGACAATCTCATCGCGAGTATCACGCAGCTGCAGCTCTTTTTGACGTTGTGGCTCGGCGTTATGATCTCGCTGAATGATCTTAACGAGGAATCGCTCATCAACGTGGACTTGCTAAGCGTCCTTATTGTCGGAACGTGTGTTGCTGTGACGCTGTTCTGGCTGTTCATGATCGTTCGTGATGGCTTTGTCGAGTCCAATCGGATCTTCTTGGAGGACAAGGCCGATCGCAAAGAAAGGATCCAAGCTGAAGTCATGAAGCGCTGGCGCAAGGCTTTCAACTACGCTTCGTACGAGTCACAACGCCGCCGTTTTGGAGGTCTGCATTTCAGCGCTTTCAACATTTCAGCCATGATCGAGGCCTTTCGGCGTCTGAAAGAGCAAGCGCAGGGTGAGGATATCGCTCTGATGCTGCGAACCACTCATGCAGAGTTCCCAATGATGGATCCCAGCATGCCAGACCTAGTTGAAGGAGAAGATGAGAGTGAGCACGACGTTTCCATCGAAGAGCGCGCTCCCGAGCCTACGTCTGCTAAGTTATAGCTTCCCACCCTCTGGTAGTGCTACATTCATTTCGTTTTGCATATAATGTCAACGTCAACACGCGTAAAAAATACATGTGTCCATGACAACTGACTCGCTGGAACCGTTCCTCAACTCGGCCTCATACTGGGGGGTTAGCTGGTCAAGCGTTGTTCCACTCTAACAACCGAATTGGAGGTATCGTAGCTCTTCGAACCTCTTCTCTGGAACAAAGAGCAAAGCGGGTCACCAAGACGAGAAACCTCGCATGCAATCTCGAAGTATACAGTATGAGCTGTTTCCAAGCAAAATACCCCGGAGCACAATCCAACTAGTTTATTCATGATGGAATTCATCGCCTCCCAGTGCGTTTTTCGGACAGGCCGCCCATGCCATAGTAGCAAATGTTGCATTCCTGGGACTTCCAGTGGAACGATCCGCTGATCACGTCGAACCCGACGGAGAAATCGGCGCAATGGCGGTCGTACAAAGCCTCCCATTCCCGACTCGTTACGATCTCGTACTGCTTGGAAGAGCCGGCTCTCATGCTAAATGGAGAATAGAACAGACAAGCAACACGTGAGATTCTCAGCGCAGTCCGAGTTGCACGAAGCCTACTTACGCTTGCGTGGTCTGCAGCGATTGCTCGATCGAGAATCCGGCGAGAAACATATTGATATACGGCGGAATGATCGAGCGCTGGTGCGCCATGCACACGAGATCGGCGTTCAAGATCGGGCCCGGGTACTCATCGCCAAGACTTCGCGCAAAGTCGCGCCACTTGGAGAGCCATTTCTTGGGCACCAGGAAGTACGACTTGCCGAGACCGTTCTGCAGCGAGACGTGAGTGTGGCCGCGCGTGGTCGCTGGTGAGAAGAGGTCTTGCGGGAAGCCTGTCTTGCGCAGCAGGATATCCAAAAGCTCGTTGGACCCAGCGATCTCGTTCTCGAAGCGCTCTAGTCGCTGGGCTTCGGCTGCTCGCTCCTTGGCCTCCAGCTCCTTCACACAATCCCAACAATCCGAAGAGCAGGCCTGGAACCCTCGTAGGTCAGGCGCGAGCACCGATAGCTTGCGGTACACTGCGCGTGAGACCACCATTCGTTTGGACCGCCCGACGCACAGTTTGACCGGCAGCAGGGCGTCATGCGGGCAGACGATCATCTGCGCTGCGTCTCTGGTGGCGCTGATCTCGCTGTCCACGAAGGACTCGCTCGGTCTGCATCCGCCCTTGGAGCGCTCCCGCTGCTGGATCTTCTTCTTGGTATTGCGGAACTGCAGCACGAACTTCTCGTACGGCTGGCAGCGCCGCTTCCAGGCCAGCACCCAGGCTTTGCTCACGAAGAACGAGCTGGCCTTGGGCGCACTGGACGCCGCGTCGTCCTGCGCGTACGTTTGCGCTGCAAGCCAGGCCTTGACCCTCAGCGTCTCGGCCGCTCGAAGCACGAGCGCTGAGCGCGGCCACGTCGTGTCATCCTGGCGCAGGAACCCGACGATGTCGCCAAAGTAGTCGCGCACCACGAGCTCAATGGCCAGCTGCACGGTCTCCTGGCGCGGCTGCAGCGCGCGGCAGGTCGCAGTGACTCGCGCCACGTCACAGGCCGTGAGGAAGCCGAAGACGTTGGCCAGCTCGCTGAGAGAGAGGTGCTCCATGGCTGGTTGCTGCCTTGGGCCAATGCGCGGCTGCCTGGAGCAGAGACCTGCATTCTGGGCGACCGGACAACAGTGAAGGTCTCTATTGTGGATCGTTAAGTGCGCAGTGAGCCCGAAACGCTTGGCTGGAAAACAAAGTACGCACGCACTTAACTGGTGAATGAATCTTCCGCTTAGATTCGCTCGACTAGCGTATATGTCCAACTGTTTAGTCCGAACCTAGCAAATTGTTCCCTGTCGTTATTGATATTGGGTTTTAGACAGGGATTACTGTACTGCTGAACTTTGACGATGGCGCTTGGCCGCAGCCGATTCGATGCGCATCTGGCGCGAGTGACCGATCCCAGGCCGCTGGTTCTACCTCTGACTGGGTCAGGCGCTACATCGGGCATTGACCATGACCGAAAGCAGAGAGAGATCCATCTGGTTGTGAAGCTGAGGCCGAATCTGCTCCAGTACATCGTCAATGGCTGCGTGCGCGTAGGAAGATACCCTTTGATGTTGGACCATTGCCATGGGATATGTCGGTCTAATGCATGAACCTGTTGTGACTAATAGTGGACTGTCCGCTCGCTTGTCCCTATCACGAGTGTGAGCGAGCTCGCTCCAGCGACAGAGAGCCAAGGGCCGCAGATTCTGGTGGCGGCGGCCGATGGAAATGTGTGGCTCCTGACGCTTCCGATCGAGAACTCGAGTGCCTGGAGCCATACGCTGCTGCAAGATCCAGCAGCTGGATCGTTTGATAGGTGAGAATGTGGTGCTGGATCGGATTGATCAGAGCTGTGCAAGCACTGATATGTGATTGCTGTGTGGCGTTAGCTCTCAAGGATCGCAAGACGACATGCTTGACGACCAGCCCATGCTGACGCCCTCACAAGAGAAGTGCCGCCAAGTGTCATGCGCTGCCAAGTGGCTGCTGTGTGTACCGGGTATCCAGTCGATCCATCACGTGCCCTCGTCGACCGTCACTGTTTGCACCAGCGTCATCACGCCAACGACGCTGGTATTTAACATTACAGCCACGCCGACCTTGCTGGAGCTTGAGGTATTGGAAGGCAACCAGTCGACTACAGTGATATGTTTGCATGGCCAAGATCAGCGATACAAGGTTCTGCTGGAAACGCTGTTTCCTGACGCCGATCTCAAGTCCAAAATGGTCATTTTGCAAGGAGATATCGATGGATGCGTCCGATACTGCATTGTGAATGCTCGAGGCAAATCGCTTTCGAGTCAGCAGCACCAAAGCGGGAAAATTGCGGCTTTAGATGAGCCGATTCACTCGATTGTTCCGTTTCAATCGCGAAATTCAGTCAGCAACACGGCTTTGGATGCGCTTCTTGTGGTCGGAGCATCCAGACGTGTGACGTGTCTTGCAAAACCGGGAGATAAATCATCATCATCGCATTATATTCGTCACCAACAGACAGCATTAGGCACGCCCGTCGACTGCATCGCATATGTGGAAGCCCTAGGCTATTTTGTATATTGCTCCAGAGGCGATGTATTCGCTGTTCAGGTTCAAGAGTTGAGTAGTCTGTCATCTGAGACACGCGAGTCATCTGTGGCTAGCAATACGATTCCAATTAGGCTGCCATGCCTAGCGGTACGAACGAGTTGTTTTCACACTGAGTGGGCCGTGTGTTTTCATTCGTGTTTATGAATTGTATTATGTTGGATTGTAGAATGTGGTGCGTTTTGCGATCGGCAGCAACTCTCACTCCGTCTCGCTGGTCCTAGCGTCTGGTGTTGTCAGCTCAGTCAGTATAGCAAGCTTCAGTGAGATCGTAGGGCAATATTTGCCGTCTGTGGAATCAAACAGCAATGATGAATCGAGATCGAATTCGACTGAGCCACACATCAAGCAACTTCTTCAACGGATTGCAACGATATCGTCGCAATCGACCGAATTAGCTGAGCGATCGCAAGTGTTGGATCAGCATCTCCACAGTCTTCACTCAGCACTGATGCTGCTTATGCATGTGCAAAAGCACGGTACGCAATACGGATGCCAACCTATTTCTTCAGATTGACAGACTCACCTTAATGCGTATTTTAGGTGTGGATTCGATCATGAAGCTGGATATGACGCTGGAATTGAGCTCAAGTGGCTGCTTTTCGGAGCGAAAATCCCTGCGGCTTCTTTGTCAGATAGATGGCAAGTTACCGGATGATACCATTTCGTTCTTGAGCTGGTAAGTTCTTTCTGCGTCCAGTGCCGGCGTATACCGGGAGTGTATAACCTGCATCTTTGGAGTCCAGGTCACTTTATATTCACGTCCGATCACGCAAGCAGATGATGATGACGTACTCATTCCCAATTCGGCTCCATGACAAACAAGTCCGAGAGAAAAGCATAATGATTGAAGATAGCACACTGGCATTGCATGAAGAAGGCATGCTGTTCATCGACTGTTGGCTGGTATTTCAACCTGGGTATATTGATGGACAACAACCACACTCTTCAGTCGCCAGCAGTTACCAAACAAGCCCGCACCTTCTCTTCTCGCCGTCGATTCTGGTCCTTCAGGGACACATGATTCCTTTGGTATCACTGAGCGAACCTTCGCGCGAAGATATTCCCTCAAGTCACACAGCTATTCGCACCAAATTCCAACAAGCCAACGAGATCTCTTTGCCTGTCTCCGTAAATAGTGATCAGACACTTTTGAGTGGAATCCAATGGTGGTCATCGCTGTTGACGCATGATGTTTATGGTAAGCTCATGCATTCACGGTCGTCGGGTATCTCGGCTTTGGAGCTTTCACCACCACACGGTTTTGTCATGCGATGGAGGCGTATACGTGAAAAGGATTTCAACGCAGCCAGTATTGCATTGATGTTGCAGTGTGCGCAGTTGATTGGGCATGCTGACGGTTTGGACCAATGCTGCCGAGAACAAAACGGCAAGATTTGGATTGGCTTGAAGACGTTCAATGGCAATCTTGTCGCTCTCCGGTTCACTCTGGGAGAACGCAACGCTGAAATGGCAGTAGAGGACCTTCCCGTTACGCGAGAGCTGGAAATATCTATTCAATGCTCGGATATTGCCGACTTCTCCGCTGTACGTAGCGAAATATGTGTGTTGTAATCTGTGTCATCATAGCTTATGTGACTTCAAATGCCAGATTCGCGCGGCCTTGGTGTCATCCTCCCCTGAAGTTACCAATAACGGCTACGAACAAGCACGTGATCATTTTCCAAGTATGTCACTCGAGCTTGTGAGCTTGTTAAACCCCCTTCTGGAAGCCGAGACCATTGTGGAGGTGCGCAACTTTATAGCCACGCTTTCATTCTTACGCACTAAATGCTGCATTGATGTTCAGGACCTCGAGATGAAGATGCAGAACCTCACGAGTGCGGATTCCTCTATTTGCATGGAAGAAGTTCTCGGTTGTCTTTCGCGTTTGGCTCTGACGGAAACCCAGACGCTCGATTTGTACTGGAAGAGCCGCCAAATTCTCAACAAACACTACGCTTCGTGATAAGTCAGGATCATATTGCGCACGAATATAAAGCCATGCAAAAGCTACGGATACTGAAAACTGTGGAAAACGAGTGAACCTGAGGCACGCAACTGCTTCAGAGTCTCAAAGCTCTTCGGTGGGCAGGTGCTGATCACGTAGCGTAGCTTTTTCTGACGCTGACGACACGGAGTAAAGTCGCTGGGACACCACCACGAATGATGGATTCAGTGGTCAGCACACAAAATTTAGGAGAAGCGAACATAATAGTCCTGAACGTACCTCGAAGTATCTCGGTGCGCGCGACGGCCACAGCAGGTAAATGAGAGCGACGTAAACGCAGTAATCCACGCCAGTGGTCAGCGCCGTCACCACCTTTTCGCGAACCCAAGGCGACAGAAAGGACGCGATCAAGACGATCACTGGCAGCGCGATGATGTAGATGGAAAATAAACAGGCGATCTGTGCAAACACAATGAATGCGGATCAGTGAAAACGAAGCCAAATGCTGAAGCTGGCGCACGGAACGTTCGCACCTGCAAGAAGAATCGGCGTTTCCCAGCGGCCTCTTCGTAAGAGCGCGTTTCGAGAATTGTGTTGAGGAACCAGGAAAAGACCCCGAGCAGTAGGGCGCAGATCCCAACGCCTGCAGGATCCCACGGATCGGTGTTGTTAAAAACACATGAGTAAAACCACAAAAGACACAGAGATCTTGCTCACCTGGCCAGGAGTCGTAAATGTAGAGTGTCGACGCAGGATCGAGCCAAATGAAGTACCACATGGCCATGGATAGATAGAGTCCCAGGATTGAGACCATGACACATGACAGCTTCTCTTGGCCTTCCAGTTTGACGCTGTTGATGGTCCATCCCTTGGCCACAAGCATGGCCAGCAAGATCGTTCCGACACGAACGAAGACCAGCACGATCTTGGCCAGATACTTGAACAGCGGCAGACCAATGCCGTTGTACTCGAACAGGTAAAAGTGCAGGAACAACAGTGCATTGGCCATGCAGAAGAAGAATACAATGAGCGTGAGCAGCTTCATGATTGGGTGGAACGACTCGGACTGGCGAGAGCGACGCGCAGCGATGGTTTGCATGAGCGCGACTGCACCGGAGAAGAGCGAGAACACGCCGTAGATCACTGTCAATCCCTGCTGCTGCACTGGAAGCTCACTTCCGTCGCCCTGGGTCATGTGGATCTCGTACCATGACGTGAAGTAGTACTTCTTGAAGCTGGCTTCCGTGATCTGAGCAAACGGCGGCACGTATTCATCGCCCCCGGGCACGCAGCGCGCCAGCGCAACGTACCAGAAGCGGGGGCGCAAGTGTTCGTGGATATCGAAGCTGAACGTGAACGGGATCGACAGATCCGTGGTCGCGGTGACGTTGTAGACGTACTTGGCGTGCTTGGCCGACGTCTTGCAGGCGCAGTCGCACTCTGGGTCGGTCATGATGTAGTTCCAGAACATGGTCTCGTCATCGTAGATCGCGAGCTGCAGGTCCGACACATCCGTCTGGATCTCTCCCGAGATGTGCTACACAGAGAAAAGGCATATGAGCACAATGATGAGGGAATGGACATGCAGATCACTTACCCCGGCCAATTGCTCGAGACTGGGCGTCCAGGTGAAGCAGAACTTGCCGAGGTACTCGAACTGCCGCCCGACCGTGAAGCCCGAGAAGAGACTGGCCTGAACAACGCATGCAGTGGACAGCAGCAGTAGCGTGAGTGCAGACGACCGCATGGCGCTCGGGGGCTCCGTTGATCGATTCTGGAGCTTCTCGCGATCTTTCAAGATTGTCCAAAACCGCTTCAAGAATCGGTACTGATACCGGTTTTTTGTTTTATACAGTGGGCGAGAGAACAAGTCTGGACTAGATTTTAATCGGCTGCAAAATCCGATGCGACCCCGGGGCGGCCCCGCCACCGTCGTTTCGCGACAATGCGACGACCACCAAGTGTCACGTCTACGTCCGTTCTCCGACTGGAGGCACCGGTAGGTACTGAAAGGAAAGGGCTAGGTGGCGTTAAAGCGTAACCTCCCGAAGCTCAGGTCACGCCGCTCGTGAAGAGATGCGTCCATTTGAGCCAAGGGCCGCACAAGGACGGCGCATCAGAGAAGTATCCAGCACGTACGCATCGTTCACACCTCGGGCGTGGGACCGCTCGAGATCGTCCCTCCCTTCTGTTCCCTCCCTGGATCACGCGCGGCGTAACCTCTGGTTACGCTTTCGGATCGTCGGGTCGTCTCCGATGGGTTGGTCGGCCCAAACAGCAGGCGCCGAGTTCCCGGGAGAGAGGAGCCGCCACGGTGCAGGACGTTGGCAATGTTACTGGGGCTAGGTCAGTTTCTGCCTCCAGCGCACGAATCACAACGCCCCGATTCGGTCAGTTCCACGCGGGTTCGGGCAGGGGCAAGGGCTCGAGTAGTCAGTCGGTACCGTACAGCAGCAGTGGAGGCAGGGGGGGGAAGGGTGAATGAATCATTTTGCCTCCAGCCAGGAAACGGCTGTAAAGCGCGTTTCGGGACAGGCGACATCCTTCGACGCGAGTGCGCGGAACGGGTAGCAGATCCCGCGCGGCGCTCCTTTCCCCTTCATTACGTCGAGCGTCGGCCGCATTCGCCGCCCGGACGAGCCGATGAGCAGCCCCATGCGGCGCACGGAGGAACTCCAGGAGTGGATCTGCCAGCTCACAGGCCAGCGCCATGAGGACCACGAGCACCTCTCGGTGGCGCTGCAGGATGGCCAGTTGCTGTGTCTGCTGGCCAACGCTATCGACCCGGATGCCAATCTCAAGGTCAACAAGCTCAACACGGTCTTCCACGCCAAGGCCAACATGCGCGTGTTCACTGAGTGGTGCCTGGCCATGGGTCTGCGCGACACGGACGTATTCCAGCCAGACGACCTGCTGGACGGGAACAACTTTGACGCCGTGAACCGCACGCTGTCGCTGCTGTTCGACAAGTTCGGCACCATCGGCTACAGCGGCCCGTACGAGACAGACGAGAACCCGCTGTCGGACTCGGACACGTCCTCGGGCAGCTCAAACAACGTGTCACCTGTGAAGAAGGGCGGGAATAACAAACTGACGTCGTTCATGAAGGGTGGCTTCTTCAAGAAGAAGGCCAGTAACAACAGCAAGCCCGAAGGCACGCCACCCATGTCCCCGGCCTCGCCCCCGCCCATGTCCCCCCAGGCGTTCAAGCCGGCTGCGACACCGCCGCGCAAGAACACAGCTGGCAACAAGCTCAACGCGTTTCTCACACAGGTGCCGCCGTCGCGCGAAGCGCCGCTCGAGCATGTCCAGCGCCCGGCCGGGCCAGCCAAAACGAAATCGACCGTCGCGCGCAACCCGATGGCCAACCGAGCGGCCGAAGCGTCGCCCGTGTCTCCACAGACCCCGCCGCGCGAATGGAAGAAGGACAGCGCGCCGCCAGGTCCGCCCTCGGACGCGCGCAACAAGTTTGCTGCGTTCCTTCGCCCGACCCCGCCGGCGGCAGATGATGAACCAGCAGCAGCCCACCCGGCGCCGGCTCGCAAGATGAGCGACAAGTTTGCTCAGCGCAAGGCCGTGTTCTCGCCCAAGGCGTCGCCACAGCCGGTGTCTGCATTTTCATCGCAGGCAAAGACGCCCTCTGTGACCAAGACGGTCACCCCGGCGCCCAAGTCGGAGCCCACGAACAAGCTTGCGAGTTTCATGTCCAAGCAGCCTCCTGCCTCGGGCGGTGCGACGAAGGCCCGTGCTGATTCCTCGCAGAACAAGCTTGCTGCTTTCCTGGCCACAACCAATATTGCTCCCAGTATCAACCCAGGTAATACCACCAAGTCGGCTCCTTCGAGCGTTAACAAGCCTGCACCACAGGCCGCACCGACATCGGGTCTCGCTTCCTTCAAAGCCGGTGGACAGCAAAAGACTCAGCCCAAGGTGGTGGCACCTGCTGCTCCGGTGACCCCAGCTGTGATTCAGCAGGGTGACCGACCGTCCAGAATGCCTTTCACCCCGCGTAGAATCGCGGAACGCTCCACTGGCCGGTGCCAGTATGTGCGCAAACGCCAGACGTACTTTGTGCCTCGCAACCGTAGACAGAGCAAGTTCAGCTTGGAAGAGAAGCGCAAGAAGTTCATGAACGAGCAACTGCTGTTGAAGGAGGAGCAGCTGCGTCGTCAGGCTGCTGGCGATGCCTCTAAGCAGAACCTGATTGTTCCCGGTGTGCAGTGCTACGTCCCTGATAAGGAGGAAGTGTGGATGCTTGCTGAGATCATGGACTACAACGAACGCACAAAAGAGGTGACCATTCAGGCCTTTCTGGATGGAAACGAATCTGAGAAGCGAGTCGTGGACTTGAAGGATCCCGACACGATTCGTGCTGTCGCCGGCCCAACAGCAAAAGAGATTGAATCCCTTCCAGTCGCAATCATCCAGGATAACCCAGGTGGTGTCGAAGACATGCGGTTGCTGCGGTACCTCAATGAGCCGTCCATTCTTTTCAACCTGAAGCAACGCTTTGAAGCGTCAAAGCCATGTACGTATTCGCTGCTGATGCCTGCTTATCAGAATGTGCAATCACTGACCTGCCTGCACTGGTATTTTGTTTACAGACACGTACACAAATGATATTGTGATTGCTGTTAACCCGTACAAGTGGATCGAGAACCTCTATGGTGACAACCTTCATGAGCAATACCTGCGGAAACCACGCGATTCGTTATCGCCCCACGTTTACTCGACATCGACTGCTGCGTACAAGCACATGACCAAAAATCGTATGAATCAAAGTATTCTCGTCAGCGGCGAATCCGGTGCCGGAAAGACAGAGACGACCAAGATTGTCATGAATCATTTGGCGACTGTCGCAGGTGGCCGCAAGGATAAGACGATTGCGAAGGTCATCGATGTCAACCCTCTGCTGGAATCATTCGGTAACGCCAAAACGACAAGAAACGATAACAGTTCACGTTTCGGCAAGTTCACACAGCTGCAGTTCAACGCCCGTGGCAAGCTTATTGGTGCGAAGTGCGAGACATATCTACTTGAGAAGTCCCGCGTTGTCTCCATCACTGAAGGCGAGCGAAACTATCATATCTTCTACCAGATTTTGGCGGGTTTGTCGAGTCGTGAACACAGTGAGTTTGCCCTGGATGCATCGTTTGCCTACAAGTACACCGGTGCCCTGAAGGACATGGGCATTCCAGGAATGGACGACAGTCAATGGCTCGAAGGCACGCGAAAGTCGCTTTCTTTGATTGGTCTGGATGCATCCGCGCAGAAGGTGTTGTTCCAGGTCCTCGCTGGTATCCTCCACTTAGGTGAAGTGGAGTTTGCTGAAAGCGGAGAGAGTGGTTCGCGTATCTCCTCTGCGAAGTCTCTGTCGAATGTTGCCAAGATGTTTGGTGTCCCAGACTCGAGTATCGAGCAAGCTCTTTGCAACCGTACGGTCATTACCCGAAATGATTCGGTGACTGTTCCTCTGGACCCTGTCGAAGCCACTGAAAACCGTGATGCTCTGGCGAAGACGGTGTATTCTAAAATGTTCGACTGGATGGTTGAAAAGATCAACGCAGCTATTTGCTCGCCCGAAAGCGACATCGATGGACAAATTGGTGTGTTGGATATTTTTGGTTTTGAAGACTTCGCGCAAAATGGTTTTGACCAGTTCTGCATCAACTATGCCAACGAAAAGCTGCAGCAAAAGTTTACAACGGATGTCTTCAAGACTGTCGAGGACGAATACGTTCGTGAAGGTCTGCAATGGGACCATATCCAGTACCAGGATAACAAGGATATCGTCGAAGTTATCGATGGCAAGCTTGGAATCATCGCTTTGATGAACGATCATCTGCGCCAGCCGCGTGGTACCGAAGAAGCCTTGGTCAACAAGTTCAGAACGAACCATCAGAAGAAGGGTACCGAGCTCAACCCTCATATCGATTTCCCCAAGGTGAAGCGAACCCAGTTCGTCATCAATCACTACGCTGGCTCAGTTACCTACGAAACCGTAGGATTCATGGAGAAGCATCGGGATACACTGCAGAAGGACCTTTTGGATCTGATCCAGTCAAGTAGCATTGACATGCTTCCTGAATTGTTCATTGAAAATGATTCTGTTCTTGATAGCAACGGCGCCCGAAGCAAGACTGCAGTTCGAAGTCTTGGCTCTCAGTTCAAGGCGTCGCTTTCACAGCTGATGGAGAATATTTCGACCACGAACTCTCACTATGTTCGATGCATCAAGCCGAACTCTAACAAGAGCTCGACTGAATTTAACCGACGGATGGTGGTGGAACAGCTCCGATCAGCTGGTGTGATTGAAGCCATTCGTATCACTCGTTCTGGTTACCCAAGTCGACTTACTCCAGATGAGCTTGCGACCAGATACTGCATTATGTTCCCTCCTTCGATGCACAGCACGGAAACCCGCCGCACCTGCTCCGTATTTATGACTGCTATTGGCCGCAAGGCACCGCTGGAGTACCAAATGGGAAAAACTCTCATTTATTTCAAGAATGGTGTGATGGAAGAGTTGGAAGCCATGAAGTCGGACTTCATGTACTACGAAGCCACATGCATTCAGAAGGTTGCGTTGGGCTTTGTCGAGCGCCGTCGCTTGGCGCGAAAGATCAAGGCTGCGATTGTCCTTCAATCGTACTCGCGAATGGCTCTTGAGCGAAAGGAATTCCACTTCCAGCGCCGTGCCATCCTCAAGATTCAGCGTGGCTGGCGCAAGTATTACTACGCTCCGCCTCCTCATGTCGATGTACCGCAGCCTGAGTACGAGGAAGAGGAAGACGATGGTGGCCAGTGGGTTGACGAAGAAGACGAGCTCGACGATTCGGATGATGACGATGAAGGATTTGGCGATGACCCGGCTTCATCCATGCACCGTCTGAACTCGATGCGTGGCGGCCGATCTGGACGTTTCCCGAGTGACGCTTCTCTCCGGCGGATGAGCGATCTGACGATGAAGGCCAAGGGCTACATGAAGACTCGGAGTGGTAGCGGCAGCACCACGAACAGCTCCAGCGGTTTGTTGGAAGAAGAGAACTCGATGTTGAAGATCGAGAACCGGAACCTGAAGTTCGATCTGGAGCTGATGCGTGAGCAATGCATTGAGCTGCAGTCTATTATCCTCGAGATCAACAAGAGCAGAAAGCGATAGAGCGTTTCCCAAGTACAGACAATGTGCATGTTAACAAAGTTAGTTTCAGTAGTAAGAAGAACGAGAATGTGAGAATCTTTTGATGTCATATACCTTCGTCCGTCGTGCTTTCTCGCTCTGCTAGCGTTTCTGCTCAGTGGCTCTCTGCTCAGCTAAATTTTTAAATTCAGCGCAAAGTCTTTGCCCAGCAAATGTCTCCTGTTCGGACTGATATTTAGAGAAATTTAGCTTTGCAAAACTAATACGTGCCAAGAGTGGCTTCGCTTTTGTTCCAAACAGATGGAGCCCATGACGGCCGCAGCTGCTCGCGTTTCAGAGGCTTGTTCGATAGCAATTCTTCTCCCGCACGAGGTCCGTTGACTCCAGTCGATCAAGCTTTATTAAGCTGAGAGCACGACGTGAGTTGCTCGAGCTGGCGGTGACAGAGCTGCAGCCATGTCCATTCTCATGCCAGACATCAATCTTCGGCGCAGACGCAAGTGCCTCGAGGTGAGCAAAGCCACTGAGGTCACTCATGGCCTGTAGTCTCACGCGCCGCGCTCTCCTATAGGCCTTTTGGCGAGATGCGCTCCATGAAAGCTCGAGCGTCAGTGATTCACCGCGTACGATCTCTAGCTGGAGTCGTCGGCACAGCTCACGCGCGTCAGTGTCGTTGACTGGAAGCCAAATCGCGGCTACCGACATGTCAAGCGAGCTGAGCAGCAGCCATCCATCACCGCATGACAAGCATGTGCATGGTGAGTCTTGTGATGCATGCTCTGTCGCCGTTCATATTTCGGCTGCTCACTTAAACGGATGTTGTTTGCTCTGCTAAATCAGGCGGACCGACACTTGCATCGGTGCTAAATTCTGTTCGAATGAACGAAGGCGACGTACGCGAGCTCGACTTTTCCAGCTTGGCGGCGCGGAACAAGCGCCTCGATCCAGCTGGTGGGGTGCTTGTTGCTCGAGTGCTCGCGACGAACGAGACCGTCAAGCGACTTGTTCTGCGCGATCATGCTATCGGTGACGAAGGTGCGCGTGCAATCGCCGATATGCTATGTGTCAACTTCACGCTCGAGCATCTCGACATCTCTGGCAATGGAATCACGGATGTTGGGGCGGAGGCGATCGCATATGCGCTGTACGGCCAAGAGTCTGTCACGCACTTATCCATGTGGAGTAACCAGATCACGAGTCGGGGCGCAAAATGCCTGGCTGAGGCGCTCAAGTGCAACCGGATGCTTAAGTATCTGGGACTTGTACACAATCGCATTGAAACTAGCGGTGGACAAGCATTCTTGGAAGCGCTGGACGTGAACATGCATCTGGAGTCCTTGAACCTTGCGATCAATCGTGTCCCGGCCTCCATTGTGGTCCCCATTCGTGCAGCACTTGCAAGAAATCGGTAAGTCTCGGGCATTAATTCATGAACAATATGGGCGAACTGACAACTTACTTTGCTGTGATTAGCGTCGAATCTCCTGGAATTTTGTCCGAATTGGCCAAGGAAGAGGCTGAGATGGAGCGCCGTCTGATGGAGAGTATGGCGAGTGCACCCCCTAGCAGTGTCGAAAGTGGGCGTTCTGGGACCATCTTCATGAGCGCATCGAGTGGATTCCTGAGCTGCTGGGAAGAAGAGAGCGAAAACTTAGACGACGATGGGTGGGTGTGAAGCAGAAAGTAAAGTAAAATGAAAGTGATGATTGTTCTACTATATGTTGCGCTGTTCCAAAGCGACATCGCTTTAGTCAAGCTCACAGTGTTGAAGCGCGAGACCTTGCCTGTGTACTGATATTTCGGAGATAGCAGTCATTCACAAAAGATAATCTTCGTCATCTAACATCTCTTCCAATATTTCATGGCATTCCAAATCAATCGCTGCTAGCTCATGATCAGTGTAATCCGGGATAATCAGGCTGCTAACAACATTTGTATCAACTCCCCATGAGGAGCTGGTATCTTGATCGAGTGATGATAGAATTTCCCAATCCATGCGATATTGACTTGGCAAGCAATCATGAAACATAATATCATGCAGGAAATCCTCGTACCAATCATTCTCGCATTCGTAGTGCAGCGGAGAAAACAAATCTTCAAGGCCGCAAGGTTTCATGCTCCAATAAAGTGGCTCGAATTGCGTGATATCGGAATCAACAACTTTTTCATTGGCAACCTTGCTGCATTTGACGGGTGTGGCAGGTAATTTCATCGTTGATGTAATTGATGATGATATCTCTGATGATTCAGACGTATTCCCACCCGATGAGTTCATTAAACACTCATCCTCGCTGATTTTCACTGCGTCACTTTCGTCTAGTGGTTGTTTTTCTTGCAAACGTGTTCGAGGCCCAACCGCTTTATGTCGATCTTGGTTCGTTGCAACCAATTGGTTCAGGGTCACGTTTGCAATCTTCAGTGACGAGTGATCCGTAAAAATCTCGTGGTTGAAGCGTACATGCTTGCGAAGCAAAATTTTGTCGATTTCGTCGTATTGAAGACCATGTGAGTTTGCTGTCACAGACATAAGAAGCACATTGCAGCTGGCAAGTACTGAAACCACATCGTAGACGCGACGATTCACATCAATGTGCGCGTTGATATCACCATCTGCATTGAGCTCCAGAGCTTGCTTTGCCTCAATCATTCGATGGCTTATGCTTGGTACTGGGATAGCATGTTTGTGTTCACGTTGCAGCAAAAATCCAAGAAAGCAAATCGTGGTCGTCGTGAGTGCAGGCCATTTCTCCGATTCCGCTTGATCTTCAAAGTACTCAATCATGCTGATATCAAGGTCTTCCATGGTAGGTGGCTTCTGGCTTGTTTGCTTGAGTTCTGCTGATATTTGGTACGATTCTTTCCTGATCGAAGCAAGACGGTGAACAGCTGCGTCACGGCCGTAATAGAGAAAGAAGCCGCCCTTTTTGCCTTTCGCATCATTGAATCGCACGCGCTTGATGGCTCCAATTGCTGGATTCACGAACGATTGGTACTTGAGCTCCACGCTTACTGAGAAAACCAATCCAGAGTAATCATACCTTCTAAGACGTGCAATACATCATAGATCCGCCGCTTTCTTGGAACTATTCCGCACGCAGGCATTAGATTTACTGTTAGTATGCATCGGTTTATACTCAGACCAACTCACCAAGCATGTTGTAGATTTCGTTCGCGGGAATAGCAATTGGAAACAGGGGCTTCGACCTGTAGAATCTCCGGTGCATAGCTTCGTGCTCCGCAAAGAAGGTCAACATGATTCTAGTGCTGCGTCGGAAGAAACATGTGAGTGTCATGAATGTGAAGGACGACATCAATGTAGACTTCAACTTACATCTCGCCCAAGCTTTTCGCGCTGGCAATCATTTCACGGATCCTGGTCCAAACGTCTTCCGGTAGATCGCTCACGCCAAAATCGACGTGTTTGGTTTTCACTGATGAACTGGGAGGGAACTCGTGTGCGCGAATCCGTTTTCGCTTTGTATGATCGAGCTCCGGGTTCTTCATCACGCTCATGTCCAGGTGCGGCAGTCGCACCATCAACGCGCTCTCTTCCTGTTTGCATCAAGCAAAGAAATCGCGACCATGAGCAAGAGACATCACCACTGAGTGCGTGCCAGCCGCCACTTACAGCACATCGTTGTCGCTTCGCCACTACGCTCGTGGCTGCTGCGCCGGATGCGGCAGGCGAATCCATCCTGCTTCTTACGTGGCCGATTCAAGAATGGCAGGCAGTCGCACTCCAACGCGGCCGCTTTGGTTTCCCTTTCAAGTGGGTTCACGCAGCATCTGGTCCCTCCTCAAGGTCATCGCCCAGCCTCTCTTGGTTGCACTTGTAGTGACCACGTGTATACAGAAACAGTGTCAAACGGTCAGTCCAGGTCCATCTCCCTCGCAAAAGATCCGGATTGGATCTGGAAAAGGCAACTTGGTGCGCCAAACTTCAATTTCTCGCATTGGTACCGACAACGCTGATCTATAAATAGCCAATGCAGGTGGTCTCAAAGTAGAAGTAATCCCGAAACCGCCCAAGACCGCTCGGTTTCCGGATGGACGCAGATAGGAACAGCATCAGAACCGAGCGCGCTCTGCTGCCGAGCGATTGATCCCTCTCGTAAGGCGCACGCTCTACCATTCGCCTGGCGCCCGCCCCGCTTGCCGGCCCGCGCGACACTGACTGCGCCGTCATGCCACCCGGTGAGACTAGCGAGTACCGTATCGTGCATCTGCATGACCCGGCGCAGAACACGGCGCAAGGCCATTGCGACAACTTCATCCGGACGTCCAAGTACACCACGATCTCGTTTGTGCCCAAGTTCCTGTTCGAAACATTCCGCAAGCTGGCGAATCTGTACTTCCTGACGATCTGTATCCTGCAGTGTATTCCGCAGATCAGCAACACGAACGGCCAGCCATCGACCGTGTTCCCATTGGGCTTTATCATCACGGTAGATGCCGTGTTCGCGATCCTGGAAGACCGGAAGCGACATATCGCCGACCAAGTGGCCAATTCGAGACCAACGAACGTGCTGAATCGTGAAAGCAAGGCCTTTGGCGTCAAGTCCTGGGCGGACGTTGTCGTTGGCGATATCGTCAAAGTATGCAACCGAGACATCGTTCCCGCCGATATTCTCATCCTGGCTGTGAGTGAGCCGCCCAATGTCCCGCCGTCTGGCATTTGCTATGTGGAAACCAAGTCACTGGATGGAGAAACAAACATGAAAGTGCGATCTGCTATGGAATCCACACTGGCGATCATGGGCAGTATTGACAATCTACTGGCCATGAAGGGACTCATTCAATGCGAGCATCCCAACAACGCAATCAACAGCTTTCAGGGTGTCCTCGAGATTGATGGTGCAGCAAAGCAATCGATCCCTTACGAGAGCGTGATATTGCGTGGCTGTATCGTGCGCAACACTGGCTGGGTCCATGGTATCGTTCTGAACACAGGCAAAGATACGAAGATCATGATGAGCAACTCAGCACCTCCGTCCAAGATGAGTACTATGGATCATGCGATCAACAGGTACATCAGCGTTTTGCTTATTGTGCTGATTGTTTTCAGTGCGGTTGGAGCCACAGGTGCTGTGCTGTGGAAAAAGAGCAGCAATTATCCTTGGTACCTGGAGCTTAGCGACTCTGGCAACAGTGCATTCGTAGACTGGATCACAATGCTCTTCTATTATCTGCTGTTGATGTACCAATTTGTACCAATTTCACTGTGCGTTTCCATGAGCATGGTGAAGTATATTCAAGCGCAGTTCATCCAATGGGATAAAGACATTTATTATGAAGAAACCGACACACCGACCCTAGTTCGATCCATGTCGCTTAATGAAGAACTTGGACAAATCTCCTATATTTTCTCCGACAAGACTGGGACATTGACGTGCAATGTGATGGAGTTTCGCAAGTGCTCTATTGGGGGCGTCTCCTACGGAAAAGGAACAACAGAGATTGGCCTAGCAGCGCTGAAGCGTTCAGGCAAGCCAATTCCCGTGTCGAATAGTGCTGAATCTGGCACTCGAGTGCCGTATGTGAATTTTGATGGCCCAGAGCTATTTGCTGATATGAAAGGAAATTCCGGTCCTGCTCAACAACGTCGCATTGACGCCTTTTTCACGCATCTCGCTGTCTGTCACACCGTTATTCCTGAGCGACATGAAAATTCAACAGAAGTAACGTTGTCTGCATCCTCCCCAGATGAGCAAGCGCTTGTGGCTGGAGCTGGCTACTTTGGATTTGAGTTCATGAATCGTACACCCGGCGTTGCCCAAGTTAAAATTCATGGAGTGGCTCAAGAGTTTGAGCTACTCGATGTATTGGAATTTAACAGTACGCGCAAGCGCATGACTACGATTATTCGCCATCCAAATGGAAAAATCTTTCTGTACTCCAAGGGAGCAGATGTCATTATATTTGGTCGATTGATGAAGGATAAAGAAGGGGACAAGACCAAAATCAAAGAGCTATTGGAAAAAACTCATCAGCATATCAACGAATACGCTGATGATGGTCTTCGCACACTTACAATCGCCATTCGAGAATTGGATCCAGATTACTATGAAGAGTGGTCGGAACGATTTCATGACGCGCTGAACAATTTGGATGAAATTGACAAGCGCAAGAAAGATATCGATAACGCTATTGACCGATGCATGGATGAAGTAGAGACAGACTTGGAACTGCTGGGAGCCACCGCAATCGAGGATAAACTACAGGGAGGAGTTCCGGATACAATCGCGAACTTGGCTAGTGCGGGAATAAAAATTTGGGTGCTCACAGGAGACAAGGAGGAGACAGCCATCAATATTGGTTTTGCCTGCCAGCTTCTGACAAATGAGATGAGAATGATTATCATCAACTCGGCGCGATATCCAACAGCTGAATCCATTGAAGCCGAACTCTTGACTCAAATTGCATCGCGAAGCGTTGAAACTCGAGCTTACAAGGAAGCTCCTGCGGACAAGAGACCCCAGATCAAGAAGATGGCTCTTATTATTGATGGCGAAACGCTTATACACGCATTAACTGGATCTTGTCGGCCAGCCCTAGCGGAATTTTCCCAGTATTGCAAGGCTGTCATTGCTTGCCGAGTGTCGCCAGCACAGAAAGCACTTATGGTAGCACTGATCAAGGAATATGTTCCAGGTGTTCGAACACTTGCGATCGGTGATGGCGCAAATGATGTATCAATGATTCAAGAAGCTCACGTGGGTGTGGGGATATCAGGGCAAGAAGGTATGCAAGCTGTCAACTCGAGCGACTACGCAATCGCACGATTTCGATTCCTTGAGCGACTGCTGATTGTTCATGGCCGTTGGAACTATCGTCGAATGGCGAAACTGGTGCTTTACATTTTTTACAAGAACATTTTGTTCACGGCAAGTCAGTACTGGTACACTATCCAGTGTGGCTTCTCTGGACAAAAATTCTTTCTAGAAACTGGTGTACAACTGTACAATATCTGTATTACGGCGATCCCAGTGCTGCTGCTATCTATTTACGACCAAGACGTTTGCGACACCGTGATGCTGAAATTCCCCAAGCTTTACGCCACCGGCCCACAAAACACAGACCTGAATCCAACGATCTTTTCAGTATGGATTTTTTGCGCGATAGGGGAGTCAGTCGTCATTGCCATGGTGTGTGTCAACGCTATGGACAACGCTGGTCCACTCGGAAGCGATGGGTCCATGTGGCTAGAAGGAAACATTATTTTCACATTGGTAATCCTGATTGCCAACGTCAAGCTTATGCTCTTCCAAGATAACTTCCACTTGCTCAACCATGTCGCTTACTGGGGGTCGATCCTGCTTTGGGTGTTAATCGGGTATGTCGCTGGCCACATGAAGCAGCTATCTGATCTATCGTGGGAGTTGATGATGGAACAAACGTTTTCCAACTCGGTTTTCTGGCTGCTGGTTTTACTTGTTCCGGTCGCAACTCTTTTGCAAACATGGCTAATGAACTCCATCAAGGTGGTTTTCTACCCAGAATATTGGCACCTTGCCAAGGAAGCAATCAAGTTCAAGCTTGACGAGAGCCTGCTCGTTTGGAATGACACGTCAGCCTCAGCGATTGAGCTTCCCGCAGAGCGACCGCATCTAAGACAAGCTGGGCGGCCAGGAGTTGTTGTTCCCTTTAGCGGGCATCAATCCTCCGTTCTTCGTCAGAAGAAAAATCCGTCCTTGCAGCGCAACTATTTGGGTTTCGCCTTCTCTGTCGATGCTCGAGCCAACGCCACCGAGACCCATGTGATGATGCAGCGTGGCTCTATATAATTATATTTGCAATATGCACGTATTTACAAAGAGTGAGATTGCTGTCACTCGGGTGATTGGTGGCTGTGGTGACCAGGCAGCGTGGCTCAGAAAATAGCAATCTATTATTCATTCACGCAAGCGGCGGCAATGGCACTGCGTTTGCAGCAGATTCGTACAGAACCCCGGATTGCAACGACGGTCGTGAGAAGAACGTCAAATCGCCGAGCACATGATCACGTTCTAATGGTAAGTCAGACGTGACCCTGCGTTGCCAGAGCCTGTTGCAATATCACAACCACACTCAATGACTTCAAACGAACAGGCAACAATAGATAGAGCAACGGTACCTTGCCGCGATCGCTTCCACACGGATGTGAGCTTCTATTCCACTCGTCTTGTGTCGAACGTGTCGCGAGCGAGATCGTTTCGCTTGCTTGTAACATGAACGCAGCATTTGTGCTTCCTCTGACTTTGGCATGCTTATGACCACTGCGATCTCTTCGGGGCGCCACTGAGCCATACGGGCAAAAGATCGGTAGTTCCGTCGCAGGCGCAACCTCCGCGTGTGGCCTTCAATGCGCTCGCGCTGTTGTTGGTGTCGAAATGCGCTCAGAGCGCGAGGAGTCGTCGAGCGCAATACTCGCGCAGGTGGGGCTTGCGTTGGCTGCTTGGTCTTTGGCTTGTGGGTTAATGCATCTGTGCTGGATGTGGGCGCTGCCGTATACCGATTGCGCGTCGCCACGGGTGACAACAGCGCGTCCTGGTTGCTGGCGCTTTTCTTGAGCTTCAGCTTCTTGCTCCGCATCCATAGACGCTCGTATCTACACTCGCGCGCCACAGCGTTACAGTCCAGCTCAGTCACGTCTGACACTGCTCCATGCAGAACCTACAATCGGTCGAAGTCTTGAGCGCGCGGCGTCTCGTCCTGCTGCTCCTCCATGTTGCTGTTCAAGTGATTCGTACTTAACCGGATTCAATGGATACGCGTGCCCAAACTCCGTTTTCCGATATGTATTGTACGTTGAAAATGGAGCCTCGCTGGGCTTCTTTATGACTACATGCTGTGTGAGAGGAGATGACTGGATCCTCCTCGACTCGCTGGCGCCACCACGCAGGTCTATGGGCGTTGGTCCTCGTGTGGCGCCACACTAATAAAAAAATGGCTAGATACAATAACATACACATGCTCACGCGCGTCCAGAGGCAGGCAGACTCTTGGGGAGGAGCTCTGGCCGCGGTGGCGATAATGGCGACGACAATCTATCGGGCGACCCGTTCGCTGCGCATCTTGAGCGAGACGACGCGCGATCGGTTCGCCTCCACTTTCTGCAGATGCTGCGGATCCGTTTCAAACGCAAACAGACGCGATTGCACGTTCTTCAGCTTGGCCTTGTGGCTCTCGGTGGATGACGACCGCTGCACAGGGGCGCGTTTGATGGAGCCTGTCGATGCAGGTGCTTTGGGGACAGATAAGCCTGCCGCACTAAAATTTGGTGCACTGGCACGGCGGGGGCGACCAGTCGGAGCGTCTGGAGCCTCACGACAGACAACAACAGGCTTCTTCTCTTGACTGAGATGTCGAGAAACGGGGGCGGACTGTAGTCGCTTGGCTGGTGCAGCCTTTGGAGCTCTTGAAAGCTTCGAGCACTCGAGTGTTTGGCGTCGAGCAGCCGGTACGGACTTGGCCGCTCTGGTGCCTTGCGGGCCCATGGATCTGGAGGCTGATCGCACCGTCTGCTGCACTTGCTCGGATCGCTTCAGCTCGTTCATCTTGCGCCGTTGGATATTCGCTTCTTGAATCCGAGCGTATCGAGAGGTGGCTTGGTACGCCAGATATCGAGATGTGACCTTGTCACTGGATCCGGTACTTGGCACAGGCTTTGAAGGTCGACCGGTAGACAGTGGTGACTTGGATTTCTCAGGTTCAGGTTCAACAAGCGCTTCATCTTCTTGTTTGGCCAGCTTGTCTTTTGCGGGCACATCTGAATCCACTACAATCGGTGCAGGTCGCTCCTCGACAGTATCATGTTCTGTGGTTGAAGCACTCACTGCTGACGGATCTTGCACCAATTGATCAACATGAGTCTCGGGTGTCTCGGTGATTGGAGTCCCTGGCTCTTCAGAAGCTGCGACGGGCGGTTCTTCAGGTGCTAACTGCCCTTCAGACACGCCGTCGACTGTCGATGCATCGCTCTCCGTCGACTCTTCCGCCACTGTAACGATCATATTTTCCACGACTGATGCGACGTTGGTCTCCGTCTCATCCAGCAGCTCCAGAGAGATCTCCACCTGCTTTTCTTCTTCAGGCTCGACCCGTTCGACTGGTCGCACCTCGTCCACTTTGAGCGCATCGTCTTGGCCTGTGGCCTCGACGGCGCACACCTGGGGGTTCTCCTCGCGACCCGTCGATTCGCTGGTGTGACAGCGCCGAAACTGCATCGGTCGGCGTCCGACCCAGTCCAACAAGCCATCGCGATCGCCCAGTAGTCCATTGAACTGGTCGATGAGCTCTCGCACAGACGCAGCCGCTGCCGTCGGGAACTCGCGCACCGCCGGATCCGCCGCCTTGCGCTGCGGTTGGAACTCGAAGCGATCGATGATCTGTCGCACCTGGCCACCCATTGCGGCGTTCAAGGCTGCCTGCCTACGCCAAGAGAGAAAGAAGGTTTAGATGATGGTCCCCCCTCCTCCCCGTTCTCTCGCCCGACAGACAGACGCGCGGCCCATGCAGGTCCAGAACGTTCGCGCGCTCCTCCCTCTCGCTTTCTCACCTGCTGCGCGCCCAAACGGTCAAGTCGAGTTCTGAAGCCATAGCCAAAATGCCATACAAAAGGGGCCCCTAATCCCCTTGGCGATCTCCACCCATCAGTTGCCACAATGTGTTGCCGTGATGTGCACGTGTGGACCACATGAGCGCGATCTTGCTCGCCTCGCGGACTGGGGGAAAAAGCCAGAACCGGGCCAGTCAGTCATGAAAAATTGGGCGGCTCGCTCTGAAACGTCAGGATCGGCGCGCGCAGACAAGCCAATGCCAGTGTCGCAGCAACGCAGCGCTGATCTTCAAAGAGGCAAAGAGGATACATAGCGATCGCCAGCGAAGAAGCGTCCAGTGAGAGCGCTGACCACGAAGTGCGGCCTCCCACAGCCGCAGGCTGGGCAGGTACACAACTGGGCGCACTCAGCTCTCAATGCTGGCTGCGCTCCTCGCGTACGTACACTCCACAATCACTCTGACTCTCTCTCTCTCTTGTGGATAGGTAGAGGCAAGTTGCCCTTGCGTCCAGTCGACAATTTCGAACCGGGAAGGAAGAAACCGCCAGGATCTTTTCCGCTTCCCGCATGAAAAGATCGCTTCAAGCGCGTGTGGAAACGGAAACGGTTTGGTCATATATTAAGGTGGTGCACCCTATTTATTCATGGTTTGGCGGGCTGTGCTGGTGTCTGACTGACTGCAACACCAGCTGCTGAGGCGGGTGCTATTAATAGTAGCCACCTGCTCAGGGCCTTTACTGCATACAGTTCGCAGGTCAAACGCCGTCCCAAGAGGCAGAGCCGGAGCGAAACCGTGCATGGAGACGGAGCCCTAGCTTCCTGCTGGGGCCTGGCGTTCGCGTGTCCATGCCAAAGGCCCGGCAATACATAGCTTCACGGTGGTGCCATTCGACGTTTCCCCCATGCGCGTGACGCTGGTGGACCGCTTGCACGCACGCGGCGGCCAATGTGTGGATCTGGTGCAGTGCGACGACGCCAGTCACCCTCTGCTGGTGGACAAGCACACGGCCATGGCGGCCGGTGCGGACTGCGACTTGGCCCAGGCGGCCTGGCAGGAGCTGGATCTGTATCTGACGCTGCAGACCAGCATGGCCCAGCTGAAGAAGCCGTCCGCGCACCTGCTCACGCTGCAGGCGTATCATCTGCAGCAAGGACGACTGCACAGATTCCATGAGTACTGTGAGCGCGGCGATCTGCTGGAGCTGCTGCAGCGAGACAGGCGCATGGCGGTCGCCGGATTCGCCACGGAGCTGACGAAGGACACGGTCCGTCGACTGTTCACCGAGACACTCGACGCGGTCGCGACCCTGCACGAGTGCGGCATCGCGCATCTGGATCTGTCGCTCGAGAACATTCTGCTCACGAACGATCTGCACGTGCGCGTGGGCGATCTCGGCAACGCCGAACGGTTCGCCGGCACGATGGAAGACCATGGCCTAGCGTCGGTCGCGCTGCAACGGCCGCGCAGCCTCGCAAAGCACGCGTATGCATCACCGGAAATGCATAGTGCGTCGCTTGTGGACGTGACCAAGGCCGACGCATGGGCGCTGGGCGTGATCCTTTGGACGCTCTGGACCAAGCAGCCACTGCTGAGGACCGCGAGTCTCGATGACGAGCGGTTCGTGCTGATCAAGGCCAAGGGGACCCACGCAGCACTGAGTGACTTCAGCTCTGCGTTTGCTCAAGCGCCGGTGGCGCTCAAGGATCTGATATGTCGGCTGCTTGACGTGGCACCAGCAACACGGCTATCTGTCCGAGAAGCGCTCCGCCATCCGTGGCTTCTGCAATCCTACCCCAAGAGCGTTCTCTTGGTTCAGCCAAGGAAAAGCACCTCGCCTGTGAGCAGCGCGCCCAAGAGAAAGACTGGCAAGTGCCGCAGTGAATCCGTGGGTGGCGAGATCGCACTGGAGAAGACCCGTATCAGCATCCGTCCGTCGTCCATCATCACACGCGCCAGGGCCTCCTCCGAGAACCAAGATTCCATCCAGCGTCACTTGATCCCAAGTCAGTAGATTGGCTTGTTACTCCCTCCAAAATGCTACCTAGTTGTTGTTGTTGTCGCCATAGCCACGAGAGTGCGGTCGGTCCATGTTGAGAGAGCAGTCATTGGGAGGTATGAATATATGTCTTTAGCCCAATGAAGCAGCTCGAAGCAAGCGTGAAACGACTGCTGCGTCGCTTTGCTTGCTGTTCTATTCATGGAGATCACCTGATGCCAAATTGCATCTGAAGGAACACAGCTTAACGCAGGCACATCGATCGATCGTTTGAGGAGCATCGCCATCGACTGGAGAGGTCCGCATAAAGGTGTGGACTACGAGCCGAATATGCGTCGTCATTATGTGTTTCCTGAGGAAGAGGAAGAGCAGAGCGTCGGCGATGGCAAGTCCAACCTGCTTCGACTCTGGCTTGAGCGACGCGCCAAGATCATGCACCACGACCAAGTGGCTCGCTATATGCTGATCTTCTGGGATCTCGCCAAGGCGAAACCCGAATCGACGCTCTCGGCGGGGCAGTACGTGGAATTCTTTGCACATGTTGCAAAGGCGCTGATCGAGTCCATCAACAACAGCAGCGCCGCTGTTATCGCCCAGAGAGATTGGCTGTACGATGCGCAGGGTGCCAGTATGCAGCAGGGCGTGATGACGCTTGAGCTCTTCCGCGAGGCGTTTTTCCAGATTGCTGAGTTGATTCTGCCCGTTGAGAGTGAGACATCGATGTTTGTGTCCTTTTTCCTCGAGCTTCGAGAGTCGATCGCGATGGTCGACGGTCAATTCAGTGGGCTCATGCCAAGCGATAATGCTCATAATGGCGGCAATGGGAGCTCCCATGACGCAACAGAGTCTATGCAGCTCACACTGCGGGCATCGTTGTCCACCACGCAGCTCTACGAGACAGTGAATTACGCTCTTCGACCTCTGAAAGATGTCACCAAGATCCGAGGAGCATTTCTGCAAAAGATGCCGCCCGGGGCCGACCAACTCAAGACTGTACGAGGACTGCAGTCTCCAGACTCCAAGCTCATGTCACTCAAACAACTGTTGCTCAGTTACAACCCACGCAAGTTCGCGCTCTCGCGAAAGTTTTCTTCGATGCTGCATTCGGAACCGGAGATGGACGCGAATGTTGACTCTGGTGAGACCAGTAGCACACTGGAAGAAGAAGGTTCGGAAGCTGGAGACACAACTCCAAGGGAGCAACACGGAAGCGAGCTTCCACTCGCAACGGCATCATCCTACTCGTCCGAGATCTTGAACATAGTATCTCAAGACACCTGGAATGACGAAGAAGCTCTGGTCCAGTCGTTGCAAGAATTCCCAGCGCTGCGCATTTCGGTTGTTGGCCCTCCATGCAGTGGGAAGAGCCGGCTTTCGAAAAGTCTTGCCAAGCGGTTAACGCTACGCTACTTTTCGTTGGAGACCGCAATAGAGCAAGCGGTGGAACGCAAGAAACTCCGCCGATCGATTCAGCAAGAGAAAATCCAAGCTGCGGAAGCGGCAGCTTTGGCAGCGGTGGCAGTACCAAGCGATACCCCACCTGAAGAGCCCCGTGAAGCTGCCAACGAGACAGCAACAGAACCAGAGATCTCCGAAAAAGAACCAGACCCAGTTGTCGTTGCTCTGGAACAATCGCACGAAGAAGACTTGCTCTTCACAGATGAAGATTTTGATGATTTGTACTCGGGGAGATGCATGAATCCGTCAAAGGCGCTGAAGCTATTGGTTTATTATGTGACTCAGTCATTGCTAGGTACGCTGACGCTATGTATTTCGTAACCTGGCTTACAGATGACTTGAGGCTCAGGCGATGCTCACATGTGCTTGTTGGTGTAGAGGGCGTTGGGATTGTGGTTGATGACGTCCATCCATCGGAGATTGAGAGCGCAATCAAAGTGGACTATTTGATCTCGCTGACAATTCCACGAGACGATATTCAACGCAGCTTGCAGCAGTTCAGAATATGCCCAGTGTCCACAAACATATATTCCGCTCGGGAGTTAGCGATGATTCGTAGCAGCAATGAGAGCAGTAATTTGGCTCATCAGCGAGGATTCAGTGATGTCCTCATTCCAGAAGTCGATAATACGACCGTAATTCAAGAACCACCACCCGAAGCTATTATTGCCGAGCCACTTGAAGGAGAAGAAAGCGATCAAGCAGACACGCCAGCCGATCCATCAACTGACGACGATAACGAGGCAGTCGAGGACGAACTGCCTCCTCCAGAGCCAACGCCTATGGAAAAAAATGAGATCAATCCTCCAGTTGAGGACACATTTCCTGTCCGCTCGATAATGATGGAGTATTTCTCAGACCGGTACAAACGCTACGTGAATCGAGTCCAAGCTATGTCAAATGAAGCTTCAAGTACACCCGAGTCTGGAGGCAATTCCAGCTCACCGCCTCGATTTCATGTGATACCTGTGCTGGCCATGCAGTCACTCAGCGTGATCCGAGAGCAGTGTGTTCAGGCCATCACAGGGGTGAGTACACTGGTGGTGATGCTCTTTAACGATTGTTAGTTGAGCTAATTCGCCTCGTTCATTCCATGTAGAACCAAATGGGAATCTCTCGCTCCAACACGTCTCGACTGGCACTTCCTATCGTGCTGCCAGAAGACCAAATGGCAGCCTCTCGTGCTGAGCAGATACGGTGGCTTCTTCATGGCGATTGGCTTTCTGCTGCTCCTTCGATGGACATCCATGCCTCCAAGCGTGAGTTTGGGAAGCTTCCAAGCGCAACTTCTCGAAATCGACGATTCTCTGAGTGGAAAGAATTCTGCCCAGTGACATCCCATTCCGCCGTGGGTCTCGTGCTTGGTGATCCGAGTTTTGCCGTGTTCTATTCGGGGCGTATTTATTTATTCGCCACAGCCTCGGCGAGAGAGTTTTTCTGCGCGCATCCGCTGCAATTCCTTCTCAAGAAGCCAATACAGAAGCAGGTGAACAAGATATGGTTAGTTGGCAGTGTCAATCTATCATCCTATGCGGAGCAATTCGGGCAGCTTACGAGCGCAAAAGTATTTCCTGCTACTCATATCTTGAGCTCGCATTTGCCCATGGCTGTAGAGATGGAGTTGATGGAAGGAAAGCCTCTCTCTGGTGCGACTGCTGTGAGTATCGTCACGGATGCTATGCTCCACGCACAGAGTTCAGCCAACTGGGTTCTCTGTGATCTCCCTCTGACAGTGGACTTGCTGAACGCTCTGAAAGATAAAGATTTGCTACCTGAATTGATCATCTACATGGATGCCGAAGAGAGCGTGCTGCGACATGAAGCAGACCAAAGCGGGTGTGGAGCGCTGGTATTCGTGAAGAATGAGCAGCTAAAATCCCAAGTAGCTCTCGGCGCGCCACTCATTGAAGCTGTACGGGAGGCTGGTGTGGCTTTTCAAACATGCCCAATGTACGAAGACGCAAACGACACGATGGAAGCCCTCCGCAGGATTATTGATCCCTTGACTCCACGGATCGATCGTGTTGACGATGGGTATTTGGTGCCAGAAGACGCTGCTTCGCTATTTTCGATTCCTATTGGTGATGAAGACGAGGAAGATCCAGCAAGTCGTCGACAGAAAATGGGCGAGACTGCTCACTTCTGTCCTGTGTCTTGGTGCAGGAAGCAAGTCCTTGTCCCTGGAACGCCAGAGTTTGTATCAGCGTTTGATCTTAAATATTATGCCTTCGCTGGAAAAGAAGAGCAAGCAGCCTTTGAGCGAAACCCAGCCAAATATATTCCGTCAGCACCCGACACCACAGCTTCGCTGGTCCCAGTGATCGTGATCCTGGGTGTTCGAGGCAGCCGAAGACGACGAATCGTTGCCGCATTGGAACATATTATCACGTCGTTCACGATGATCAAGATTGATGAGGGCCAAGTCCTCCAAGCAATGTCCAAGCGCTTGCAAATCGAAACGCTCAAAGATGAAGCACAACAAGTGCCGGAACCCCAAGTTTACGTCGATGTTGCCATGGACCACATTAATGCAGCCATTGCTGCGTCTTCCACCAGCGGGAAGCCGACAGCCGTGCTACTATCTGGTATAGGCTCGGACGAATCCCGTCTGCCCTCCTCTGAACTTCTGGAGCTGTGCATTCGCAACAACCTGTGCCCAACGTTGGCTCTTCCATTGGCAATCTCAGAAGGCAAACTGCTGGAGCGCATGATTAAGCAATGGAAAAACAATCTGCCGCCACCAAAACGCTTCAAAGCGGCAAAACCTGGCGATTCCAAAGAGGAAGATGAGCAGGAACCGGAATTCAACATCGAAGAAGCACAAGCTGAAGAGATGCAACGACTACAGGAACAGTTCCAGTCCGATGCCGAGGCCATGACAGCCGCGCTAGATATGCTTCGAGCACGCGGAATAGCTGTGAGCCCACCCATCGATGTCTCAGGGACCTTGCGTGAGAGTGTGAAGAAGACGAAAGAGGAGGTGGAGTCCTTCATGAGACGGAAAGCATCGTTGTTTGAATCCTATGAGATTCTGGAGCACGAGCAAGTTGTGGAAAGGCTTCGTACGGGCGAGGCTTTGGTTGGAAAGCATAACACTGGTTGGCCTGCTCTAGGTCCACATAGACAACTCACGCCTTTGTCTACCGGGGTTCCTCAGCGTGGGGTTCTATATCGAGGTCGTCTTTATTTCCCCGGCAGTCAAGATGAGATTACGCGCTTTGTGTCGGAGCCGTCCAGATACCTACGAGAGTCTTCGGTCTCCCCTGAGCACCGAATCACCTGCGCAGTCACAGGTGCCCCAGCTACGGGGAAGACATCGCTGGCAAAAGCTCTCGCTACAAGGTTCAATCTGGTATATATATCTCCTCAGGCATCGATTGACTGGGTGTTGCAGTGCTATGGCGGAACTGGTGTGTGGGAGGAGCTTCATGTCGCTGCGGCTGCCGGCGGTAAAGTCTCTGACATCACAATCCACACTGCAATTTGCCTGCGGATACAGTCATCCGAATGTCAACAGCGAGGCTGGGTACTGGATGATTATCTCTTGCAACCCGCTGAGCTTCATCACAGTATCCAGCCTCATACGTTAGTGCAGCCTGCCATGCTCATCATTCTGGACGGAAGCTTCCAGCGGATCTGGGAGCTCAAGAAGGCGGCAATTAGTCCAAAAGCAGTCGAGCAACAAGGGAATGACCCAGAAACTCAGTCGCTCGCTTTGTTCAGTGAGAATGCCGCGCGCGAGGAGCTGATCATTGCCTTTTCAATCTGGCAGAAGCAGCGACTGGATCTGATCGGGTACTGGACCACGACATTCGGAGCTTTCCACTTGCAACAGCTTGACACCAACCAGGTCTCGTTTTGGAAGATCTGTGCACAGGCCGAGCGCCATCTTGAACACCATGTCGACCGAGTCTGCCGCTACCGGAAGCAGTCGGTAGCAAGCCAGCCAGCTAGCATTTACGGCGTGCTCCGGTCTGCTGCCAGTTTGCAGACGCAAGTGCACCCGATCTTCCAAACGTTTTGCCCTGTGGAGCTCTGTCAGAGTCGATACCATGAATCTTGCATGTCCGACCGTTCTTTTTGCGTCGAATACAAGGGCCATTGCTTCTGGTTCGCCAACGAACTGAACCTCAAACAATTTGAAGAGCAGCCTGAGGAGTACGTGGGCGAAGACGCAGAGCAAGAAGCTCAACGGCTGATGCAAAAGATGCCCGTGGATGCGTCACTGTTGAGTCTGCTCGCTGTTCCGGATTGCGATTTCCCAGAATTGAAAGGCTATTGTCCCGTTTCCTATGCGCTTGGCGCCGGAGCCAAGGATTGGAGCGCTCTGGTCAAGGGACAAGTCTTCTTCCGCGCCTCGTATCAGCACAAGGTTTACTTCTTTGCATCCGAAGGCATGCGACGCCGCTTTCTGACAGAGCCCAGACGGTTTGTGTCGCAGAGCCTGCCGATCAAGCTGCCTCCGCAGGTTTCAGTCGCGCTGGCTAAGAATTATCCTGGCAAACTGGAGCAGGAGCTGTCCACAGTGCTCAACGAGTCTCTTCTACGACTCGGTAGTGAACGCCCAAAGTTCTTGCATGTCAATGTGCGAGCGTCTGCGTGCGTTTACATGGCTCTCATTCTGAAGACTCAAGCGACATCTCTTCCGGACGCGGTCAAGGCACAGTTCATAGCTCGAAAGACAGCATTCGAGTGTGATTGTAGGTTGGGGGAAATGCTCAAAGGGGCCATCACTCCTAGCAATGCATCATGTGGCCCAGCAGTGAAGGGCGTGCGCGCAGCTCGCGGCAAAGAAAGCGTTGAGTCTAGCCGTTCAGAAACCGATCTGTCTGAGATTCGTAGCCGCTTTGATGCGATCGTTCAGAATCGTCAGAATCTGTGCTTCTTAGAGTACTGTAAGCCGTATGATCGATCTGTAGAGCTGTAAAAGAAGAGTCCAGAACAAAGCAGGCAACACAACTTTTAAAAGCAGATTATATACATACAAAACAGTAGACTCTTTCCAACACCTCTCCTAACGTCGATCCACTAGCAAAGGTGTCGTCTCCATATCAATTGCGATATGGTCAGCGTCATTCTGTCGATGGAATGGTGGGCGCCATACATTGAGCAACAGCGAGAAGAGAATAACCGGCACCGAGGAACACAACTCCGAAAGGCCCGCGAGCGCTGGTGGAATCGAAATCCCGAAGAACGGATAGAGTGCTCCGCATGCAAGCGGCATCATGATTGCATTGTACATGAAGCCCCAAGTAATGTTCCATTTGATAACACGATTCGTAGCCTTCGATAGATCCATGGCATTGAGTAAGTCACGCAAATCATCCTTCACAAGTACTAGATCGGCCGAACCAATCGCAACGTCTGTACCGGCACCAATAGCCACACCAACATCAGCCATTGCGAGTGCTGGTCCGTCATTCACGCCATCACCCACAAACGCGACGTTTTTGCCAATGCTTTGTAGAAGCCGCACTTTGTCCACCTTTTGATGAGGCAGAGCATCGGCGATAACAGTGAAATCTGGAATCCCAATTGATCTTGCAATGGAAAGAGCGGTATCTCTTTGGTCACCCGTCACTATCCACGTCTGAATTTTGCGGCGCTTCAACAGTTCAACAACCAATTTTGCCTCAGGGCGTGGTTTATTTTTCATGACAACGACGGCCGACAAATCGTTATCAACAGCCATGGCCACGACCACACAGCCTTGCTTTTGATACCCTTCGATGACCTTAATCAACTCTGCAGGCACGAAATTGTGCAGAACTTCTTCCATCCACTTGATGGATCCCACGGTACAGCCGAATCATTGATAGTGCACGCAACACCGCACCCGGGGATCGACTCAAATTCCTCAGTCTTGACGATGGGGAAATGGTGTTTCAGAGCATGTGCAACCAGAGCCTTGCCGATGGAATGTTCACTATTCATTTCTGCTGAAGCCAGGAGAGTCCATAATTTTCGACGATTTGTTTCCGCTCCAGTCGGAACACACACATCGACCACTGTGAGCTCTCCAGTCGTCAGCGTTCCAGTCTTGTCAAAAATGATCACGTCGACGTATTCAAGCGCTTCCAGTGCTTGGCCACCCTTGAAAAGCACCCCAAATTGTGAGCCTATCGATGTAGCGACCATTGTCGCCGTGGGAACAGCAAGGCTAATAGCACACGGGCAACTGATCACAAGAATCGAGATAGCGAAACGAAGCGCAAACGGCAGTGGCGCCCAGCCGTGCGTTGGGATTCGATCCGTCCACGCTAGTTGGTACCAAACGACAAACATGGTCATGGAGAGAACGATGGTGAAGCTTGTGAAGTACGAGGCCACAATATCGGCTACGTTCTGGTTCACTGACTTGGATGACTGCGCGTCTTCAACCAAATGCACGATACGAGCCAGCATCGACTCACTGATCGTGTGCGTCACGCGCATGATCAGAACACCATGCGCGTTAATCGTTCCTCCGATCACGACAGATCCAGGCTCCTTTGCCACATTACGTGACTCGCCTGTGACCATGGACTCATCAACCGTACTAGCGCCTTCCACGACCACGCCGTCAGTGGGAACGCGCGCACCAGGAAGCACTTTCAGTAAATCCTGACGCTCTACGAGGATTATGTCGATGTAGGATTCCTTCAAAATTCCATCTGCTGAGCCCATTTGCTCCAACAGGATCGCGGTCTTGGCTTGAACTTGAAGCAATGCGTTCACGCTATTGGATGCCCTGGCCTTGACGATCTTCTCGATGTATCTTCCCAACAGAACAAGCGTGATCAGCAGCGCTGCAACGTGGAAGAACGTGTCTGTGCGCTGTGGTGTGAGTTGGCAGATCTGCATGAACACCACTACATACGAGAATGCGTATGCAGTGATCGAGCTGAGTGAGATCAACACATCCATCGTCACGCGCGCTCCCATCCGCATGGCAAGGAATGCGCTCTCGTGGATCGGTCGGCCGATGACCACGAGAATCGGCGTTGCGCACAGTAGGCCGACGGCATCCTTGTAGCTGAGTCCATGGACAAGATCGTGTTTGAGCGGGTTCGGAGAGCCAAGTACCAGCGGCAGGATATAGGTCACAACCACGACAGGCAACGTGAGCAGGAAGCTCCAGGTCACGAGCCGCTTGAACTTGACGACTTCGGCCTGTTCCCGCTGCTGCTCCTGCGGCAACGGACTCGAGGCGTGCACTTGCGTGCCGAGCGCATCGGACAACTGCTTGAGCAGCGTTCTGGCGCCCGTGATCTCTGGGTTGTATTCCACCGACAGCACGTTTTCCTTGCGCATGGACCACGTGGACGTCGATCCGGTGCTTCTAGCGTGCGGTTCGTCCAACTCCACAACGGACGTGACGCCTGGCAGCTTGAGCAGTGCGTTGTGCGCTTGATTGGGGCTCGTCTTGCCGACATGGACGAGGATTGCCACGACCGATTCGCTGGGCAGTAGATTGCTCACGAAGCCCAGCGACGCGACCGTCTCCGTGATCGCTTGAGGCGTCATTACGCTTGGATCGTACGTCACGGAGGCGCGACTGGTCAGCAGACTCACATTCACAGCCAAAATCCCAGGCTGTCGCAGGAGATACGTCTCGATGCGCACGCAGCAGCCATTGCAGGTCATGCCACCGATGCACAGCCGCAGCGTGGCAGGCACCATGTTGGCGTAATGATTCGCGGGTGCTCGTTGGACCATACGCGTGGAGCGCTGTCTGGCGAGCCGAGCGCCGCGGTCGTACTTGAACGCCGTGATCTGGCGCGCCAGTGTCTCGCTCACGTTCTCCGCAGAGGCTGGCGGAGACGTCAGCGTCTTGCCGTTCTTCACAGGAGAATACTTACCGCCGACGTTGCCGTTCGCCATGATGTTTCCGTCCACTTGGCGAGTGCGGGAAGCGGCAGAAAGCGCGTCCACGGCGTCCGGAGAGCCAGGAGACGAAGTCCACGACGACCGCTTGTGTGCCAGGCCAGCGTCGAGCCCCATGGCGTCCGAGGGCGAGTCGTCCTGCGGCTGCTGCTCGCCGCCGCTCTTCGCGGCCCTTTTCTTGCCCATGGAAGTGCAGCCGGAAATGGGTTGGGGCCATCCTTCTGTTCGGAAACCCGCACTTAGTGGTGCGTACTTAGCGTGATCGCTCATCCCCCTTGGGATGTAGCTAGCTGACCATCCGCAGAGCAAATGGCGACCCAGATGAGCGAGCCACAGGTGGCGGCATCGGCTGTGGCGCCGGTGGTCAGCACGCTGCCGCCGCTGAACCCGCCGCTGTTCTTCGAGATCGTGGAGGATCGCGTGTACCGATCCAACAAGTGCGACTCGTCCAGCTTCCCGTTCCTGGCCACGCTGCAGCTCAACACGGTTGTGTATCTGTCCTACGACGATCTCTCGCGCGAGCTCGTGGACTTCTTCAAGGAGCGCGATGTGAACGTGGTACGTCCGAAAGCGCCACTGGTATCACGTCATAGATCTGTGGCTTGACTGGGGCATTGTAGATCCATTTGGGCATGAAATACCGCACGGCATCGCCATGGAAGTGCATGTCGGAAGACATGGCCAAGGAAGCCATCGAGTACATGCTGGATGAGCGACGCCATCCGATCATGGTCATGTGCAAGTGCGTAGCATTGCGCATGCTCTCTATTGAATTGGCTGAAGACTGACGTTGCTCTTGATACATGAAGAACGGGCGTGCACTTTGCAGGAACGGTCATTGGCTGTCTCCGACGGCTGCAGAACTGGAGCTTGACAGCTACGATCGACAAGGTGCAGTACACTAGCATACGTTGGCTATAGTCCGTACCCTGTCTCACTGGTATCTGTCATGCAGTACCGAAATCTCGCGAGCACTGTCAAGACGCGCTTTGAGAACGAGCAGTTCATCGAGCTGTTCGACGTGGATCTCGTGACGCTCCCACAGCGTCTGCCGGCTTGGTTCGTGTTCAATCAGAAGCTCATGGTGCGCAATTGATTGTAGTATTTGGCTGATGTCGTAACAAAGGGCGTCAGTAGCTAATCGCATCCGACTGTTTACAGGAGGAAGAGCGGATAGCGCTGATCAAGGGCGAATTCTATCCTGGATCCAAGCTCGCCACAACCGAGTCTCCCGACGAATTGGCAGCCGTGCCAGCCTATCAGAAGTACTATTTCGCGCTGCAAGGCCCACTCACGTCTCCGTCCGTCAAGTTCTCCGAGAAGAAGAGTATCATCGGTGATGATGACGACGATTGATCACCCAGCTCTCTTCAGTTGGTTATCTCCCCATACACACACAGAAATGGAGATCAAAAAGGATAAAGTGGTGATCATTGGCTTTCAATATGCACTTTCAGAAGCAAGGCAATCTCTCTTTCCTGTGGTGTACACGCAGCTCCACCGCACCGAGGCTGCCTTAGGTCAGATCCTGGGCGATATCGACCTCGCCCATGATACCTTCCTTCACCTGCAGCAGCACACTGATCTTCCAGGGCTCGATCTTGGAGATCGTGTCGAACTGGTACACCGCATCGGCAAACGCATCGCTGTTGAAGCTTTCGTAGGCCTGGATCATGGCCTGAGAAGAGCAGCAAACCATCATTTTCAGTTGGGGTCCAGTTCAAAACCGATAGACACAGCGCTCGTACCTGCAGGAACTTGCCCTCGCGGGAGTCCGCAAACGTGTAGTCGATCTCCTGGAAATCGTTCCACTTCATCTGCACGAGCACGAGGTCCTTGGTGGCCAGAGCACAGATACCGGCGTTCAGCAGATGGTTCTTGGCGTTGAACTTGAGCAGGTTCGACTCCATGGACGACTTGGCGATGCTTTCGTAGATCTCCTGGGCCGCATCATATCTAAACATCCCACCGAAGCGATCTCAATCAGTCCATGCTCCACTGTCAGTACTACTCGCAGGAAACACGGCGTACCGCTCCAGCTGGGCCGAGAGCTGGGCCACCTTGAGCAGCATGTTGTTGGCCGAAGACGCCTGGTTCTCGCCAGAGAAGTAGTCGGCGGCCTGGCGGTAGCTTTCAAGCGCATCCTCCTTGTTGTCCTGGCTTTCGTGGATCTCGGCGATCTGCTTCTGCAGCTTGGCGGCGTTCGAGAAACGGCCGGCGTCGCAGAGCATGGCGATCGCCGTGCGGAAGTACTCGAGCGATTCTATGGGTGCATTCCATCAGCATGGCAACGTTTGGAAACGCTAGATACGCTGAGTCTCGTACCCGTTGGGTTCACTTTCTGCAGAGCTTCCGCAGCCTGCTGGTAGAAATGCGCGGCGCGCGAGCTCTCCTTGAGCTTGATCTGTTCCACCCAGCTACAGTGAGACCGTTGCTCGATCAGAGCTCATCCCGATCGCTTCCGCACCTGGCAATCAGCCGCCTTGGCATACGCATCCGAAGCCTCTTGCCCTGCGCAACAGTAACCCGTAGCCACATCAGCACCAGCACCACCGCCGCACGTTGTGACAACATCGGGATCGGAAGAACGTACACTTCTTGGCGATCTTGAACTGGTTGCCGCCCTTCTCGAAGAGGTCGCTGGCGTCCTCGTACTTCTGCGTTCCGGCCGAGAAGGAGAAGAACGAGGTCTTCTTGAGCGCCTTCTGGGCCTGCGCCACGTACTCGGCGGCCTTGGCGTCCGACATCGCTTCCCTCCCTTGCTGGTCGCTTTCTTCCGTCACACACACCAAGCCGGAAAACGGACACGGCGCTCTAAATGGAAGGCTTGCGGTAGATCGCACAACTACACCTTTTTAAGTTCGAATTTAGCTAACCAAAGTTCGATTTGCAAAAGGCAAAGTTCAATTTTGAAAACCCGTCAAATCATATAGGTGGTTAAAACTAATGACCTCTTATAAAACATATAACAATATTTAGGTGTAGCTTGTATGCCAGTTGTATCACCTTGGCATCATTTA
>JAADVF010000142.1:0-49283 GCA_023334555.1 Elongisporangium undulatum
CTCTGTCCCTGGTTACGGGCATTGTGGCCGGCTACGTTGGTGCCTCTGCGTACGTTCAGATCAGTGTGGCCCTGGCGTCTCAAGTGTTCTTCAACGTCTACTTGCAAGTGCTCTACCCGATGCGTGAGCCCATTGCGCAGAACACCACGAACTACTCGTCGATCATCAAGATCGCCACGTTGATCCTCACGTTCTTCCTGGTCAAGGTGTACACGACCGATGGCTCGCCCACAGTCGGCCAGAACCGCATTTCGATGATCATCGTGGCGCTCAACATGGTGGGCATTATGCTGACGGTCACGCGCACGGCATATCCGCTGTACATGACGTACAGAGCCAACAAGAAGGCTTCCTTGGAAGAGGCCAAGGATGGCACAGCCATTACCACGGACGCGGCTGCGGGCCCCGCTGGTGCTGCGAGTGCCACCCCGAAACAGTACACGACTCTCCAGACGCCGGGTGCGCAGGGGGTACTGTAAGTAACGAATACAAGTTTAGTCATTATGCTTTTCCAATGGTGCGATGAGTCTTGACCCGAGAGATGATTCAATGCGCCAGTATATCGAAAGGTGATCACACGCAGTGGTACATTATAAAGTCACGCATTACTAAAGGGGGGGGGTCTAAGCCTAAGGGCTTCAGACCGCCAGGCCGGTGTAGAGCACCATGTTGCCCACGTTGCCGGCGATGTGGATGCCGCAGTGCCAGGCGGACGATGTGTCCTTGTTGGCCGACTGGCGCGCCTTAGAGTAGCAGAACGCGGCCTTGGCCACGAAGAGCAGGAAGAAGAACTGGTATCGCCGGTCCTGGCAGAACGCGCTGCAGTAGACGTGGTACAAGATGGCCACGAACACGGCCGTCATGTCCATGGTGCGGCGCCAGCCGTGGACGGGGTGGCGCCAGTAGTTGAGCGACGTGAGCAGCACGAGCAGCGCCACGGCGGCGCAGGCCCAGAGCTCGTGGTGCGCGGCCGTGAAGACCGAGAGGCAGGCCGCGAAGGAGGACCGGAAGAGTCGCTTGGAGTAGCGCGGCGGCAGCACGGGCATGTGGCTGGACGGCGGCATCTCTGAATGAAGTCTGAGTCCGTTGGGGACGGAGATGGGACGTCCTTGGGACAAGTCACGCCGCTTGGGCGTCTGACACTGATGGAGTATTAAAGCAAAAGACGGTGAGGTTTTATCTAAATTATTCAGGAAAAAGGTATGATGGGTTTTGTTTTTAATTGGAGACTAATAGATAATTAGCGTGTTTTGATCTAATAGATTTTGACAGCTGCGCCCTTCACGACAGAATAAAGAAATGAGGACGTGCGTGGAGTCGGGCGCTAAATAAGGTGGGCCACACAATGAACCCATCTCAGTGACCTGAAAAATCCAGGCCGTGTCAGGCAGCTGGACAGAGGTGCAGTCCCTCATTCGACCTGCAACTCACAAGCGCCGTAAGGAGCTTGCGTTCAAGAGAGACCCATCCAGGGCGCTTCCCACGACACACTCGACCTCAAGTGCTCTCGTAAAGGCGAGTGAGACGCATCGCATTCTCTTCTGTGGTGGTCCGATTTCTCAATGCTAATTGCAGAACCGCTGAGTCGCTTCAGCGTGGGCTCCATGTCACCGTTTGGTCGCCTGATCACCTCTGCCCAGAACGATGGCTCATTGCATTTTGATTGGCTCAGGCGGAGGCTCCAGAGCGACATTCCCCCGCACGCCCCGCACGAAACGCTCGAGACAAGACAAGTTCAACCACGAGATGAGCTTTCCAGGTCATGAGGACCGCCGGGCTGTCGCAGAGGCCAGAATCCAACACTCATACTGTACGCTGCTGGGTCTCGCACTGCCCCGCCAGAGCCATTTGGCAATCTCCCCCCTTGAGACCAAACCAGCCTTGAAAAGACACGAGCGAAGCCATGCAGCTGACCAGAACCGTGTTCCTTTGCTCTCCACGCGGCCCCGTGAAGGAATGTCCTGTGATCCCCGACAAGGCGCCCCTGGACGAGTACTACTATGTCTATGTGCTGAAGCTGGAGGGAAACCGCTTTTATATCGGCCGCTCGGGTACGCCTGAGAAACGCCTTTGGTATCTGTTCGAGCAACACAACTCCGCGCCACAATTCGTTCAATACTATCGGCCGGTCCAAGTTACGGAAGACTTCATTGTCTTTGATTATCACGCGGCTGAGCAGTTCAAGAACGATCTCACGGCTTATTATACGCGCCTGTACGGCGCGGCGATCGTTCGAGGCGGCGACTATGTCCCAGCATTTCCTCCGCAGAGCTGGATCGATGATATGCAAAAGAGGTCCGAGAACGCGACTATGAACTACTGGTACATCAGCAGCAATACTCAGCTAACAATCGACAGCCGGTACTTGTACGCTTAAGCGTAAGAGATATTGAAATGCGAGTCCACGACATGCGCCGAGACTTGGATGTAGGCTTACGAACCAAGATCTCAATAGGCCATTAACCAATCAATACCACTACATGTTTGCATACAAAGATCTCCAACTCTGCGCTCGCTCGCTTGTTGGAAGGAGTGGGCAAATAGCCCAAGATGGGCTTCGAGAATCTCAATCGTTCGCTGGTGGCTCAGTGCCAATCTCACTGCAAGAGACTGGACCGTCACAGACACAGAATCTTTTGGCCGCTTCAAATCAAGATCAACAGCTCAAGCGATGAAGCAGTCGACCCGCATTGTGCCGACGTGTTCTCCTGCGCCCGGGTCCGTAAACAAATGCCAGTGGATTCCTCACGGAGCAAACGTGCACACGCTGGAGCTCTAAGGACCTCGCTTCTATATCGGCTGCACGAGCACCCCTGCGATCCGTCTTCGTTCTCTGTTTAACCAGGACAAGTCGTCACCGAAATACGTTCAAGCGTATCGACCGGTCCGAGTCGCAGCGGATTTCTACGTCTCGGGCTATCACGTGGCCGAGCAGCTCAAGACGGATCTGACGGCGTGTTACGTCCGCAAGTGGAGCGCGGACTAATTTCGAGGCGGCGGCTTCGTGGCGGTCGAGCCTTGGGAAAATTGGACCCACCGTATGCAAGAGCGATCCAAGGACGCGACTATGGACCACTGGCGCGTGGACGGCGCGATCGAACTAACTGTGGACGGCAGATACTTCCGTGTTTGGTTCGTGCGGACATGGAGTAATGATAATCACGTTCCACGTTCATGCGTATGAACGTAAACGATGTGAGCCATGCCACGAAATCATCGCAGTTGCTTTCCATTTCAACGCCTTGTTGCGCGATAACGCGCCAACCTCCGCTCGCTTCGCAAGACGCTGGGGCCATCGCAACAAACAGGAGATGTCCATCAGTACCATGCAAAAAGGCAAACGTGTTATTAGATTAGTAGCACTCTTGAGATCCAGGTTCGTTGCCTAGTCCAGTCTCAATGGCATTCAAATGCATTCACAGGGTACGAATAGTAGTAGTCGATCAATCAAAGCTTAGAAATAGTTGCGCTCCAGCGTGGTCCAGCGCTCCAAGTCGGTACAATACCAATTGGCCATGACGCCGGCCGAGTTCTGCGCTTGAAACTCTTGCTGGCGGATCCATTTGTCACTCGGATTAAGCGCAACGAACCGTCCGCCTCGCACTTGCGCCACGCCGTAAAAGCGCGAGTGCCAAACGGTCCAATTGTTCTTGAGATGCTCAGCCTCATGGTAACCATCGACGTAGACGCATTCAAGTACACGGATCGGCCGGAGCGCTTTCACAAACTTGGGAGCGTAGTCGGCTTGGCTGAATACATCGCTTAGGCGTTTACTTGGCGAAAGCGTGCGGCCGACATACACGTGCTTCTGCTCCAGCTCGAGGACATAGACGAAATAGCTGCCACCCAACGGAGACTCAGGGGGAAACACTTCATATTGCGGGACGGGGCCTCGGTGCTGGACCACGGGCACTTGCATCTTCATCTAAGGCTTGGAGCTGGGATTGGTGTTCTCCAGGGGGAAATCGCTGAATGACTCGGCTCGTGAAGAGCAAGGCGTTCGCAGTGCAGTACCTGACGTTCGCTTCAAGCGACAGTGATGGCCTCGTCTGCTTGAGTGGATTCGCGGTACCTGAAGCAGTACTAAGCAAGTGGCACCACTACGAGCGCAAATCCATGAGCGGCTTGAGACAATTCAGGTCCTTGCGCCCTTGCGACCGTGCAGTCGGTTGGAGCGTTAAACGAGACTGCTCCAATGGCACTTGAAGTTACCGACATGTTCCAAGTTGAAGTGGGGGCCAAATGTCCCCAAAGGCTGTTCTCAGCTGATGTTCAATGTTCCAGAAGGAACGCCAGCGGATCCAGGATCGTTCTCGCAGTGAATGTGAAGCGGCCGAGGCCACAAGAATCGACGGGGCCAGATCCCAGCGCAGACGGTACAAGCTCGAACGAGAATCCAGCCCCTTGCGGTAGCCTTCCCGGGCCCAACTTGTCTCTGTCTTGAGCCATTTGCCAATTTCCTCCGGAGAGCAACAGTCCTATTACTGAGAAGACCATGCGAGTGTCGACGGTCCAGTGTCTCGGCGACGTCTATGATTACCCCGTGTTCCCCTGGCGGGCTCCCGTGAACGCGTACTACTACGTTATCGTGCTTGAGCTCGAGGGGCGGCGCGTGTATGTCGGCAGTACGCGCAATCTATCGGCTCGCCTTAACTCGCTATTCAACCAAGACTATGACTACGCGCCCAAGTTCGTTCAAGCCTACCGACCGATCCGGATCGTTGAGCTCTACCGCGTCTGGGGCTACAATGAAGCCGAGCAGCTAAAGAACGACCTGGCGACGTGCTACGCTCGCGTCTTGGGCGCGGCCAACGTTCGCGGAGGACGATTCGTCGCGCTTGATCCTGCGGACGATTGGATCCAACGGCAGCAAGCGAGAGCAAATAACTCTACTATGCGTCAGTGGATTTGCACGCGCGAGGATCGTGTGGCGGTGGATCGCAGATACCGCCGCTAAGTCTGATCTATTACCATTACTACTATGCATAAGGCTGTTGGGGCTGGATGTAGGCTGAGCTGGATCGAGATGCGATGTACGAACCAGGACCTCAACACTATAACGAACAAACATGTTCCTCTTTCATTTCATTAACGAACTCTGTCTTTGCGCTGTTCCACGTGCCACGACGGCCTCGCTACGGTGGCCTGGTGCATCCTGATAATGAGCGAGAAGGTTCCACTCGCTCTTGCTATTGCGAACCCAAGAACCAACGGGATCAGCAGTCACCTCAATTCATCTGGCCCGAGTGAATTCAGCACTACCAGTGACGGCGTCACGTTGAAGCTGTTTTGTGTGCTGCTCGGAGACCGAGAAAGGCTCGGACGGACGTTCTCGGTTGCCATTGATCCGAATGCCAGCGTGAAGGCTCTGATGAACGCCATCGAGGTCTGCGGTACACGAACGGGATGCTGGCGCTCTGCGGCGTCTAGCAAACGTTCGCTCAGCCGCTCAAGCTGCCGCCGCCGGTATCGTTCGATCAGGTCCACGTGATCCTCAAGCTGCCCATCGACCCTGGACTCGTGGCCATGGACGAAGCTTACGAGTACACTACAAAGCCTATTCGCAGATCGACACGAGGCTCAAGCACGCACCAGAGGTGGATCCCGTGATGAACGCCATCCAGCGCGTGGAAGGAATGACGACGCATACGTAATGCTGGACAGCTCTATAGGTATGGGCGTCACGCAGATGGCGTTTAGCCTGATGGATCAGGCGGACGTGGACGTGTGCTATCTCGTCACCGCGCCCTGGAGTACGAGGACGCGCTCTTCTCGTTCTTCAAGAACCGCTCGCTGTCGCTGCAGTTCTGTCTGCAGGGCGACATGACGATCACCAGGGGACTCACGAGAACCGCTATCGATGGCTGCTGGGTGCTTCTGACGTTTGGCTTCGTGCATGCCATGCTGACCAAGGCCGAGCGGTTCAGCACGTCGCGGCCGTTGGAGCACTACACACAGAACAAAGTGATTCGTGAGCGAGATCGGAGTGACCTGGTGATCCCTATCCTGTCTCCTCTCGGTGCCGAGTGGCCAGCGTTCCTGCTCTCCCAATCGCCACTGAACATGGACAATTTGAACGCTGTGCGCCATGAAGGACACTGCTGGGGTCCAGAGACATGCATGCGACCATCAGTCGCATTCCCAAGGCCAGCACGATCCATACTACATCGTCCGTACTAATTCAAGCAGCCGCACAACTACATGAGACTGGCAGCGCTGCGCTACGCGCGCTTTTATCGGATCCGGCCAGGCTCGGAGCTCATGCGACTGGACGAAGTCGGACGTAGGGACAGATATCAAGGCAAGCGGCCGAGAACACACTGTTCGTGTTTATCGGGTTGCTACAGGAGTAGCAAACGCCAGTTGCATCGACGCAGTGGCGTTCGCAGATAACCACGTAAGTATCGTCATCCAAACCGCTCTTCTCAAGGGGATTGTATTCACTGCTCCTGTTGCATGTACACCTGCTCGATGCGCTTGAGCACGATGTCGTGCATCAGATCCAGCGTCTCGTGGAACGAGTGGAGATTGATGGCGATCTCTGTGAACGGCAGCACATCCGGTTCGGTGGTGTGCGCCACCAGGTACGACTGCACGCGCTGCAGATTACGGAAGCCCTCGGTGGCCTCGCTCGACTGGTAGCGCGGGTCCGGCGAGTTCTTCATGAAGTTGAGGTGGTCGCTCTCCTGGATCGTGAGTAGGAACGGCACGACGATCCCAGAGCTGCTCGCCGTGTGCGTGGCGATCTCCTTCTGGTACAAGCGAGGGTCGATGTGCAGCCCCTCGACGATGAGCGACTTGCCCTCCTTGAGGCACTTGTCAATGTCCGACGTCACGCCCTTGCGCACGATCGCGCAGTCGCTCTTGTACTCGTGAATGAGCTCCTCTGTGGACGCGAACACGTCGCTGGAGTAGCACGTCTCGTTCTTGCTGCAGGAGAAGACAACAGGGGCGTGAGTACCAACGGCCGTGATGGGGGAGCAGCAGCAGCAGCCCAATGGATCGTACCCTGAGAAGTTGCACATGAGCTCAAAGATGAGATCTGTCTGCAGCACGCTCGAGAGGTTCAGGCGGTCGGCCAGCTGATCGACAGAGAGAGATGCGTCAGTTGGAGCAGGAGAGGGAGGATGATGGTGGCGGTGTCTTGGGGACTACTGACCTTGGTCGCGAGCGTGGACTTGCCCAGGCACGAGGTGCCGGCCAAGATGATCAGCAGCGGCACTCGATTGCGGTGGAAGCTGCCAGCAAGCAAGGCGTGTTGGATTAGCAGCATGCTCCATGGAGCTCGGTCTGCGCCTGAGAGGCATCTGGCTCACCTGGACATCATGCGGTAGCACGAGATGTGCTGCTCGCCATAGCCGAACACCAGCATGGTCTTGTACAGGAAGTCCTCGAATTGCTCCTGTCATTAGCAGTCACATGAGACAGAGCTGCCTGTGATCCAGAGATCCAGCGACGGCTCGTACCTGCACGATGTCATTGAGCCCCAGGTCCACCAGCGTCTAATAGGCCCAGATACAGAGAGCGAACGCGTGAGTCTCCTCCACAGACACTCACACAAGAGACAGAGAGCCACACGCACCCGCTTGAGGTCCAGAGAGATCTGCACGGCGTCCTTGGAGTTGATCTGACAAGCAGCAGAGCGTGAGGGAGCGGAGACACGACGTCGCTTCAATATGGACGAAAGGGTCGCTCCCTGTACCTTGGTGCTCACGAGCGCTCGACAGACGAGGTACCGTGACAGCACGTAAAAGTGGTCCTCCACCCACACGCGCACCTTGACGAAGTCGTACTTGGACTGGTTGCGCTTCACCACCACGCCCACGTCGCTCTCCACGGACGGCGGGCCCCCCACGAGGCTCATGCTCACTTCACTTTAGCGCCTCTCTGGCGGCACTGGCGACTTGCGATTGGTGCATAATCCTGCTTCAATGGTTTTGATTCGCTGAAATTTCGCGACCCGCGCCGGCCAATTGCCACAAGAGACATCTACATGGGCGACGAGGAGCACGGCAAGAAGCGCAAGCTGGAGCAGGAGCCCACGGCCGTGAAGCTGGAGGAGGGCGAGCTGCCGGACCAGCCGCAGGAGAAGGACAACATCCGGCGGCTGCTCTCGCCCTTCTCGCGCGAGCAGCTCATCGAGATCCTCACGAACGCGTACGTACCGACTGATTGGATGGAATGGATGGATGTGTATATGTATTGATTGCTGCCGTTGTTGTCGTTGTATGGCGTGGCGTGTGCTCTGCTGCTGGCGTGTGTTGCGTATTGGTGTCCATAGAGCGTCTCAGTACGATAACGTTTTCCATGAAATCAAGGCCGTAGCAAGCGCCGACGTGGCGCACCGGAAGGTCTTCGTGCGCGGGCTGGCCTGGGAGACCACGAGCGAGCGGCTCAAGGACGCCTTCGCGGCCTTTGGCGAGGTCGAGGAGGGCGCCGTGATCCACGACAAGGTCACCAACAAGTCCAGAGGCTACGGCTTCGTCACGTTCGCCGACATGGAGGCCGCGCAGCGCGCGGTGACGCGCCAGAGCATCGAGATCGACGTACGTACGTCTACACTGACACAGTCGTATGGCGATATCTAACGCTGCTGGTTGCTGTGCACTAGAACCGAGTGACGACGTGCAATCTGGCGGCCGTGCGTCCGCAGAACGAAGAGCATTCGCACCACCACAACGCGCCGTCTCGACAGCAACAGCCGCAGCAGCAGCAGCCGCCGCCGCCCATGCGACCGGCACCTCCAGCTAGACCAGCGCACGCAGCGGTGTACGCGGCGCCGATGCAGAACCCTATTTATCCCATGGTGGGCATGCCCATGCCGCCGCCGCCGCCGCCGCCGCAGCAGCAGCAGCAGCCGCCACCGCCTCAACCACCGATTCAATCCAGCACCGGCGGTGGAGGATCGGCCGATGACACCGACAGCCGCAAGCTGTTCGTGCGCGGCCTGTCGTGGGAAACCTCCAACGACGCGCTGCGGGCAGAGTTCGTCAAGTACGGAGAGCTGGAGGAGGCCAGCGTGGCGCGCGACCGCAAGACGGGCAAGAGCAAAGGTTTCGGCTTCGTGACGTTCACGCATAAGGCCTCGGCTGACCGAGCACTCCAGCAGCCGCAGAAGGTCATTGAGGTACGCAGGACGCTCTGATCTCGATGGTTAGATGATGAACTGCCTGTTGACGCTGTTCTTGACCTTTAGGGACGCACCACAACGTGCAATCTGGCCTGTCAAGGTGGCAACAAGGGCCACGGCAACGACCGCAACAGTGGTGGCATGGGTGGTGGGCCCATGGCTCCGGTCATGCCGCCAGCCATGCCTGCGTACGCCATGCCGATGCAGCAAGTAGGCATGTACGCGGCCATGCCGGCCCCGTACCCCAATGCGCCGGCACCTGGCGGCCCGCCTCCGATGCCGTATGCGCATTATCCTGGCATGCCGGACCCGTACCAGCAGCCCCACGCCTATGCCCCGCCCCCGCAGTTCTACAGCAACCAGCCGCCGCCTCCGCATCATCTGCAACGACCGCCGCACCGACAGTAAACGAATGGAATAAATGACACTGGAGGTAATACGTCTCTGTCTATTGCGTCTACTTGGCTGCGACAGCCCGGCGGTAGGCCCCGGCCAGCGAGCACTTGGTCTCGGAGCAGAGATCCGCCTTCTCCACGTTGGCCAGCTACAGGAAGCAAAGTGAGAGGCCAGCGCATCCACCAAGTGAGCAAGGGGCTTGCCTCTGGGCGCCAGTACCTGGTCGAAGAAGAGCAGGCCCGAGTACTTCTCGATCACGTCCACTGGAGCGATGAAGTCGCGCAGGTCCTTGGTCTCCGGGATCACTCGGTTCGGCAGGATGAAGCCCGTGATTGTGAACTGGCCGTTGGGCTTCCTGCCCAGGATCACCTTGAAGAAGTGCGTCGGCACGGCCACGGCGTCCGGCGGAGTGCCCAGCACCGGGTACGAGACCGTGTACTCGCCCGACTGCTTGTCCTTCTGCGATCCGAGAGAACGAGTCTGTGTGAGCCACCGCAGGGATCAGGCGTCATGAGATAGAGAGGCCACCAACCTTTGGCAGGAAGAGCGGGCCCGTGACCACGTAGACGCTGTCGTACTGGCCGGCGAGATGACGCACAAAGCCCTCCACGCGCGCCCAGTAGCCTCGATTGAAGCCCACGCCGACCTGGGGCGAGATGTTGGTCATCAAGAAGCTCTCGTTCATGGCCTGTTGCGAGCCGGTCATGTCTCCTACGGGAATCAAGGCAGCGTAAGTCTTTTGCTGATAGCCATGAGCCAAAAAGAGCGAGACGTACTGGCTGGAGCGAGATGGCCCTTGTCGTAGCCGCTCTTGAGATAGACGTTGGGGTGCACTCGAAAGGGCTGCGGCGTGAGCACGTCCACAGCAAAGTTGGACTTGCTGCGGTCGGCGTCCTCCACCTGCCGCAGCGAGTCCTTGGTCAGGTATTCCAGCACCCATGATGCGTTCCTCGTGCTACGCAGACGGCCACACGAGGTCAGTTGCAGCCGCGTCAGACAAAGCTAACGCCCAAAGGCACGCACCGGTAGTCGTACGAGACCACGTAGCCGGAGCGCACGTGCACATTTGCACTGGAAGGAAGCCCGTAGCGCAGAGCCTCATGCGTCTGCAGCAGATCTCGCGTCACTTGCTTGGGTGCAATCGTCTTGCTCTTCGTGCCTGGTTCGTCCTCCAATTGGCCCATAAGTGCCAGCACGCCAGCGGCGCCGATGCAAATGCCCACGCCCACACTGGACATGGACGCTCTGTTGCGCCACAACACACAAGCAGCCAGTGGTGTTTAGTGTCGGGTTATGCTGCTGAAACGACCTGCAGAGTTCTCCGGGAGGACCCACCGGAGCTGCTTCCATTGCGCTGCCGGCGATCTGCGTCTGGCCATGATGGAGTCGGCGGACTGATCAGCAAACCCATGTGATCATGGGTCGGTCTCTCTTGAAACCCACCCATGGAATTAGGTCCTATGGGTCAAACCCACCCACCCACCCGACTCGGCGCATTTGATTGGCGTGGTGGTCCAGAGACTCTGAAACGACACTGGCAGGATGTCCCGCAAGAACAACCGCAACAAGATCAAGGCCCAGTATGAGCTGGAGGTGCGTGGCCCTGTCTCTCGATGGGTCTATGGGTCTGTGATGTGCTGACGAGCTGGCTGTGGCGCTGGCGGATCAGGTCGTGAAGGAGAAGGAGCGCAAGGAGAAGCTCATGAAGAAGCGCGAGCGGGTACGTGCCATGACCGACTGGACTGGGCAGCTCTGCTCTTGAGACGCTCACGGCTTTGCCCATGCGTTGATCTCTGCAGAAAGCGCAGAAGAGCGAGAAGACCGTGGTGAAGAAGGTGTCCAACAAGGTGCTGCGCCGCATGCGCCTGCGCCAGCAGGAAGAGGCCGAGAAGGAGGGCGAGAAGAAGGCCGCCAAGCCCGAGAAGATGGACACCAAGGAGTAAATGATTTTATAACCCGTCCAGACAGCCCGCCATGTAGCTGTCCCGCCGCTCAATGTCCTGCAGCGTTTCCTATCATCATTTGGCGCAAGTTCAGCAGGCTGAGGATAAAGCGGCGATCAATACACATGCATGTATCTAATACCTTAACTATTGACGCCACGAGGCCCGGCCAGGCTGCATTCAGAAGCTACACACAGCGACGCGTATTGAGTCAGCTCGATTCATTGAGAGCGGCAGGTCGCGCCTACGTACATTCGCCTTGCGCTCCATGTTGGAGGCCAGGCCCACGATCTCGCTCACGGTCACGGTCGGAGTACTGGCCGCCGACCGCGCTGGCTTGCCATGCGGATCCTTGTCCCTGGCTCTGTTGGCTGTCGCTGACTCCAAAGCAAACTCCAGCGGCTTTGGTCGTGCAGCCTTGGGGAAAAGCTGCTTGCCCGTGCGACGGTCCGAGACGGAGATGTCCTCGCCGTTCAGGCGCAATGTGTTCTGAAGCGTTGTGTTAGTAGCAGCAGATGAGCTTGATGATGCGAGAGCCACTTACGTGCAGACGCGCCGCCGTAAAGTGCCGCAGCAGCGAGCGCTTGCAGATGGGATTGTGGGAAATAAATATCTGGTTCACAGCAACGTGAGCATTCAGTTCCCCCACAAGCAGAGGACCCAGTGAGCTGGCATTGTAGCCTACCTCTTCGGCCTTGGTGCCGAGTGTGGCCAGCCACAGCAGCTGGTCGAAGAACTCCATGTCGTTGTGCGCGAAATTGAGCCGCCGCAGCCGCCCAAAGAGCTTGAGATTGCAGCTGGAGGACGACGTGGCGATGGCGCTGATCTTGTCGATGCTCACGTAGCGGAACGTAATGGCGTTCACGAGCGCGTGGGCCTTGGCGCTCTCCAGCACCTCCAGTGCGTCTCCGTAGATCACCAGCACGCGGAACTCGCCATGCACCTCGATCTCCGAGAACCCGGTCTTGTTGTTGTGCACTGTGAGATCTTCGCGGCTCGTGGGTCTGCTCTCTCGCTCCTCCCGAGATGGCGAAGCAGGTATTGACGCTGGGGGTGAGGTCAGCTGACTACAGCCCCAAGAGCTCACGGCGGCCATTCCACTGTCCTTGGCACCCTTCAAGGCTGAAGAAGTGGACGACCAGGAGCTACCGGTCTCTCTCCGCTCCCAGATCGCCTTGGTACACGCGATCACGTGCGCTCGATGCGCGTCCTCCAGCTCTGCGCGCTCTTTGCTGGCGATCTTGGCCTGTGAGAAGTGGTGCAGCGAGTCTCTCCGCTCGGCCTCGGTCAGCGGTTTGAGATCCAGATGCTTGAGCACCGGGAAGCTGCGGATCATGCGCGCGCGGTACTCGGGCTGGTTGGAGTCGCACACGTCGTTGCAGTCCAGCCTCAGCTCCGTGATGGACGAGACCTGGAACAGCGGCTCGAGCGCCTCGAGGTCCTCGATCTTGTTGTTCGAGAGGAAGAGCCGCTGGAGCGACGGCATTTTCCCGATCGCGCCGATGTGCTCGATGTAGTTCCTCCGCAGATTCAGCTCCGTGAGCAGCGACAGCTTCTCGATGTTCTCCAGCGCCATGATCTTGTTGCCGCCCAGATTGAGCACGCGCAGCTCCTTGAGCTCATTCAGGTTTTGCATCGTCTCGATCTCATTGCTAGTTGGGATCCAAGAGATCTGTCAGCTGAGGCTGAAAGGCTCGGGGCTTTAGAGGAGATCGGGCTCACCTGTGCAGATCCAGGACGTCCAGCTTCTTCAGGCAGTCGAGGTTCTCGATCGTGCGCAGTCGGTTCTTGCCCAGCATGAGCACGCGCAGGTTGGGCACCACGTGGAAGTTCTCGAGTTTCTACAGAGAGAGAGCGTTGCCGAGTGAGCGATTGATAGTACGACCCCAGCAGAGTTGGAGAGGCCCCACTGGACCTCGATGCGGTTGTTGTAGAGGTCCAGGAAGATGAGGTTGGGCAGCCCCAGTAGGTTGTCGATCCGCTGGATGACGTTGTTCTGGAGATTCAGTAGCCGCAGCATCTGCTCGCCTTCCAGCAGCGGGATCACGGGCAGATTGCGACGGTCCAGGTTCAGTCGCTCCGGATTGGACGCTTGGGACTAGCAAGCGTTAGACAGAAGCTAATGCCAGCGCATTACGACTGCCCACTACTCACCTTCTGGTTCCGGTAGACAATGGGCACGCCTGGGATCTCGGCCGTCTCTGCGAAGAAGATCTGCACCCGCCGCGTCAGTGAAACACGACAAAGTCCAAGGCTTCAGAGCCACAAACAAACCTCTTGCTCTGCGGCGTCGGCCGACTGGTCCCCACTGGTTGGCTTGAGCGCATTGCTGGGCGAGTCCAGCAGCAGAATGTCTGGCTGTGCTCCTCGCAGTGGGCTGATCGGGAGCTTCTGAGCAGGATCCTCCATCGTCGGCTTGAGCTTGGAGCCCTTTTCGGACCGAAGAGGCTACGAACAAAGGAGGTTAAGAGATCACTCGGCTGCTGCTGAGCGTTGGCCACGTACGTCTGGAAAGGTGTCGAATGTGAGTGGGCCTCCCAGTGCGGACGACCGCCTGTGCCACACAGCGAGTGAGCCGCTTGCATCGTCCAAGCTCTGATCATCAGGACTCCACTAGTTTACCTGACGTAGCCGCGCACTGTTCCAAAGGACGACGACTCCTGCGGACTCAGTCGAGCGTCCACTGCCTGCAGCAACAACGACACGCCACCATCAGAAACTCCATGGGCAATCCAGGCTTTACGCTCCTGTACAACACGCACGTCGCCTGCGGTGGCTGGCCGCATGGTCAGATCGTGCACTGGCAGCCGTCGGTCGCTGTGGAACATCTGCGTTCGCGCCTGCAACGAGCGAGAGCGAATGAGCTGGCAGAGAGCGAGAGAGCGTAGTGGGAAGGAGCCCACGTACAAAGTCCAGGGTCGGAGGTCGTCTCTGTGGCTGTGGCAGCGGCTGCACCGACGCCTGCAAGGGCGACGGATCCATCGTTTGCAGCAGCGACATGGCCGGCTGGCTGCGCCTTGCAGTGGCCGACTGGTGCGGCTGTTGCTGCTGCTGGGGACTACTCTCCTCTGGGAACCCGTGCTTGGCCAGCCGCAGGTTCTGCGCGAACGTGCGTGATGTGATCACCTTGCGCGCTGTGATCGGAGGCGTTCGCGTGCTCCTGGCAGCCGTGGCCTCGTGGATTTCTGGGAAATGGGACGAAGCGCGGCGTGTGTCGCTCGGGCTGTGGCCGCTGCCACTCGCAGCCGACGGCTGATCAAGCACACGCAAGAGATGAGTGTCCAGTGTGCGCGTCTGCATGAAAGAGACCAAGCCGCATCTTACATACGGCGCCAGCTGCTCCTTGCGCGCCGCCGCGATCTTGCTGAAGAGCCCCAACGCCACGCCGCCGTCGCCACTGCGGCGCATGGCAGTCGCTTTGGCGTACACGGCGGGCCCGGACGCCGCTCCGGATGCTGTCGGCGTGGCTGCCTGCGTCTCCATGACTGAGTCGCAGTCAGTCCGAACCCCAAGGGGCACGCGTTATTTTATTTTCTGCCTCTGTCCGCGATCTTTCAAAGACCTTCCGCCAGTCAGTTGGAGATGCGCGTCGCGCTTGGCGTATGTGCCGCTGCACTGCTGGCGCTGAGCGCTGTAGCTGGCGCCACCAGCACCACGCTGGACTGCAACCTTACGAGCGACTCGCAGGCGGACATCGCTCGCTGGAAGCTGCTGACGTCCATCACGTTCTCTCGCGAGTGTAAGGACCCTTCATATCGCTTGGGCCGAGTCGATAGGACTGATGATGGCTCTGGATGCTGCACAACAGCTCATGCAGTCGCGGCTTTCCAGGATAAGATGTGGATCGTGGGCGGGGTCTCGACCTCGTACTACACGATCCGTCTGGAACAGGCCACGACCCGCTCGGACGTGCTCTACTCGACCGACGGCGCGACCTGGACCGAGGTGCTGGAGGAGGCGCCGTTCCGCAGACGCTTCGGCCACTCGGTCTCGGTCTTCACGGACGCCAGCGACAGCGTGGAGCGCATGGTCCTACTCGCAGGCTTCTCACCGGAGCCCGCGACTGATATCTGGACCACGACGGACGGCGAGACCTGGACCGAGTCGACGGCGGCCGTGCCCTGGACGGGCCGAGGCTACCACTGCTCGGTGGTCTTCGACGCCAAGCTCTGGGTGCTGGGCGGCAGTCCGTTCAACAACGAGGTCTGGAGCACGTCTTCCGTGCTCACAGGCGGCTGGACCCAGCAGCAGAGCGCGCCCTGGGCCCCAAGGGCAGCCCACGCCTGCGCAGCGCACACGGTCGTGGCCAACACGACGCTCGGCGACACGTCGAGACAGGAGTTCTTGTATCTCATGGGCGGCTGGGCCGACGCGTCCTTTAATGACGTCTGGCGCATGGACAGCGATGGTACTGGACGGCGGTGTGTTGGCCAGCGTCCTGCCCTGCACTCTCTCTCTCTCTCTTGCGTCGTGCTAACGCCATCGCTTTGCAGGTGGCTGGACGCAGATGACGGCCAGCGCCGACTGGGACAAGCGCGCGTGGCACTCGATCGTGTCGTTCGACTCGCGCACGAACGGAGATGTGGAGCAGGGGCCACGCCTGTGGCTCTTTGGCGGCGGGATCATCGGCCAGGGCATCGAGAGCATGGCCCCGTACTCGGATGCCTGGTACTCGCGCAACGGGACGGACTGGACCCAGGCCAGCTCCGACGCCTCGGGGCTCTCCACTGCCGAGTGGAGCCTCGTGACCACCAACGACCAGAGCGTGTGCACGGGCAAGTGGGGCCACGCGGTCGTGGCGTTCCACCGCACCGTCGATCGCGTCTACTATTGCAACGAGAGCTGCATGAACACGGCCAACACCACGAGCCTGGCCCACCAGATCATCCCGCAATGCGACCCAACAGCAGCCGTGCCCACCGCGCCCGTGATCAAGAACGTGTTGATCGGCTCCACAGTCACGACGCGCACCATCTACGCGGACGGCTGCGGCCTGTGCTCCGGCACCAACGCGCAGCGGTACGTGAGCAGCACCAGCGTGCCGGCGCTGTTCGTGATCTCAGGCAACGTGGGCACGCAAAAGGTCAAGGACGTGTTTGTCAGCAGCGACGGCAGTGCGTCCTCACTCTCTCTGTGTCACGAGCCTGGCTGCTGGTCGTCTAATGCTCGTTCGCTTTGCAGTGCTGTGTGAGCAGAACGGCGTGATCTGCTCGGGCTACGGCGCCTGCACCGTGGGCGGCACGTGCCTGTGCAACAACGGCAAGGCCGGGCAGTTCTGCGAGGGCGCGGCCGAGTACACTGTGATCACCACAAGTGTGTGCTGTCTCCTGCCCCTCTGCCGCCATTACCAGACGCGTGCAAACTGACGATTGCTTGTTTGTGCTCTGACAGCGAGCTGCTTCCCCGAGACCGCCCAGGTGCAGATGGCGGACGGAGGCATCAAGGCCATGCGCGATGTAGCCATCGGCGAGCAGGTGCTGGCGCTGGATCCGCAGGGCCGAGTGGTGCCGTCCACAGTCTATTACATGCCACACGAGAGCCGCCGCGAGACCGAGACCGCGTTCCTCCGCATCCACTACGAGCTCTGGACCAATGGATCCGTACGTGTGCGATGCAATCAACGCCCATCCAGCCTGCAAAGGCAGATCCAGACAGTAACGCTCACCATTGTCTCAAGCAGATCGCAGCAGAAGCCATGGTGCTGGAGATTACGCCAGACCATCTCTTGTTCGTTAACAACAACGACTCGTTCGGGCCGTTGGCGATGGCCGGCATGCGCCAGAAGGCGGCGCGAGAGCTGCAGACCAGCGACACGATCTTCGTGGCAAGATCGGCGGATGCCACGTGGCCGTCGCAGCAGCCTCGACTTGTGGCTGCGCGCGTGCGTCGGGTCGAGAGCGTGTCCTACCGCGGTGCCTTGACTCTGTACACGACCGAGGGCAATCTGTTCGTAGACGGGGTGCTCTGCAGCAACTTTGGCGATTTCTACCCGGTCATGCCCTGGGGCTCCGCTGGCCACCGCGACCAGCTCGCCTTCCAGCTCTTCCGAGTGCATCGCTGGCTGTTCGCGTGGCTGCCGCATCCGACCACGGCCCAGCGGCTGCGGCAGGCCATGGACCGAGTGGTGCTGCCCGTGCTGCACTGGTCCATGCGGCTGTTAAGCCAGAAGTAGCACAACCGGACGCTATTGTTGACAGCGCTTCCGAGAGTCGGAGTGCTCAAGTCGCAGATTTTGCTGGCATGGGTTCGCCAGTCCTTAAATACGGCACGGAAAAATGCCATAATTAGCGATCTTTGTCCAACGCGTGTAACTTGCGTCTGTTGCAGCTGATGGAAGCTTTTAACAGTCTGCTACGGACGCCAGAAAATCCAGTGGCCGGCTTGACTGCCTGCCTGCCTGCCTCGTGGTACTAGTCGTAGAAGTCGGTCTCCCCCTACGTGGCGCGCACTCGTAAAGGCCCCAATATTTCGCACGCGACGGCTTGCCAGCTTTTCCCGTGAAAAGGCCTGGAAGGGTGGTATTTATGGTACTCTACCCATATCGGGCTTGTTTCTGCACCGTCTCGGAACCCAGCTGGATCGGCGGCAGAGCGACTGGTTCTGGCCGAAATAGCACCAGTTCCGTTCGGGCGCCGTTCCGCGAAAGCATCTGCCGGTCAAGACCAGAGCCAGCCGTAAAAAAAGCGGAGCCACTGCGCATTGCGATGCTTCAGTCGCTCACTCGGCAATTGACCAGCAGCTCCACAATCCAATCCAATCCACTGCCCATCATGACCATGCTCGGCAAGCGCTACGCCACGGACATTTCGGCCATGAAGGAGGCCTCGCTCACGGAGTACTACCGCCAGGAGTGCCTGCGCTCGCTCTACGCCACACAGCAGATGACGGCCTTCGGCCAGCGCGTGGGCTCGCCCACGGCGCTCAACAAGGGCGTGTCGTTCGCCACGCAGCCCGAGATCATCGGCTGCGCCGACCCGACGGTGGATCGCAGCCCCATCCAAGTGTCGCCGATCTCCAAGATGGAGCTCCTGCATCTGCTGTCCGAGCGCACGTTCCCATCGCTGGTGCACGCATGAAGGCTGCTGCTAGTCAGCAGTAGACAAGACCCACTTGCACGATCGTGCGACGAGCGAAGGAGGAGGATCGGTCGCGATTGCCGACCAAGACCTTAGGTGTCTGGCAATCCGAACCATCTCCAGCCAACGTGGAACCAGCCACACGCTGTCGCCATCCACCCTGCGGCATGGGATGCATCTCGTTCCATCGCTCCCCACTGCGAGCTGTACCATGACTTATTAGAGAACTGTACTGATAGTAATTTCAACTTATAGAGCGAGCGCTCGTACAATAAAGGCATATCCCTTGTTACTTATGTCCTTCGGTCTCTCCATGCCACGTCCCACTCTTTACGTACGACGCTAAACAGCCAGCGCAGGGACCCAGCTTCCGCACTCTTTTAGCATTAGCGCTGTATCTGAGATTTCTGCGCGTTAGACGGCCGTCGCATGGAAGATCGAAAAGGGGGCAGAGGAGAGAGAGAGGACGCGCGCGCGCGACAGATCCAGCGGAAAGATCGATCCCACCGGCCGCTGCGAATCAGACGCGTTTGATGCGCGAGCGCGACCGCAAAGATCTCTCGGTGGCTCCAGCGCGTTGCTGAACCGTTCCCATAACGGCAAAAACGCGTGTGAAAAATCGAGACTTTCCGGCTTTTGTGCCCCCGACGGCCGTCGCACTCGCGTGGGTGACGACACCACGGGAGAGGAATAAGAGAGAACTCTCCGTGTGGGCGCCGCAACCAGTCGCATATTATCGATGGATCACCCCCTCTGCAGCAAGCACCAAGCGGCTCCGAGCGGCAGAAAAGGCAGCACCGCCATAATAAGTCGTTTTTCTTATAAGGAAAAACCCAGATGGGTGCATATCTAGCACCCATGGGTTTTCCATTTTGAAGTTTGAACACCTTGGGCGTTTGGGTGATTGTGTTTTGGCGCCAGACGCATTGTGTTACCATGGCTGGCGTCTGCGGGTCGCCGATCTCCTCGGCCGACGAAGCGGAGCCGGAGAGGACGCCTGCGGCGCGGTCGGCCGCCGCCAAGAGCCTCAAGCGCCGAGCCTCACTCAAGGTCCGCACTCGGATCCCGCAGTCGGCGGCGCAACTGCTGCCGCGGCGCTTGAGCGGCGGCGACAAAAAGGCGACGCCCGTGGTGCGTGGTGACGTATGGACTGACTTGCTTCATGGGGGGCTCACGCGTTGCGATTGCTTGTAGCAACGGCCACCGACGCGCCAGAGCATCGCCGACAGGATCCGCGGCTGCCCGCTGCGGTTCGTCAAGTACCTATCGCAGCAGCTGGAAGAAACGCACCAGTCGCAGCTCAGCGGCGGCTACGGCTTCGGCCACGGGTACATACTGGAGCTGCCGCCGCTGAGTCTGTGGAAGCCGCATCAGCCGCAGGCCCGTGAGTCGTTCAGGCAGCTGGTTCAGGCGCTCGGGTTCACGTCGCGTGCGACGCTGGGGCCGAATGTGTACCGCATCGCAGGCCAGCAGGTCGACGTGATCCTGGATGAACTCAAGCTGCGCCTGCGATCGGCAGCTCTTGAGTGGGTATCGCTGCTGTTTGATAATGGCAACAACGGAGATACATACTGATGAACCATTATGCAGGCAGGAGAACGAAGACGAGCAAGACGACGCGGCCATGGAGACGACAGAGCCGGACGAGCACAAGCAGGAGCTCCAGAGTCTTCAGAACATGTTCCGAGCCGTGGACTCGCAGCGACTAGAGGTGCTGTCCTCCTCGGAGCACAGAAAGATGCTTCTGTCGTCCCAGAGGCATATGGAGATCGCCGACGCCATGGAGGAAATGCTGGCGCAGCCATCGCGACGCAAGGACCGTAGCCGCGCGCGGCGTTTGTCACGTCTTGGACGCATCGCAGAACGCCGACTGTCCAACATCTCCAACGTGTCGATACTGCATGCGGCTGGTCAATCGCTGCTGGATATCAGTTGGCGCAGTGACGACATGGATGTGGACGAAGGCTTCCCGGTCAAGCCCCGAGTGCGCACGAGAGCAGCCAGCAAACTGGCCGCAGCCATTATCCCGGACAAGGTGCTGCAGATCGTACTGCATTCCGGATTCCTGCCCACAGAGTCGCTCAAATCCGTGGCCAGGAACGTCTCCAGTCTCTGGCGGAAGCTGGCCAATATGTATGTGGACTATCTGCAGTGGAGTATCACTGGCAAGCGACTGATCTCGTTTGTCTTGCTTGTGTAGCGCTTATGCATGGGAGATGACCGATTACATCAAGTGAGTGTGCCTGTGTTCAACGCGTTTGGCTTGAAGCTGTGGCTAATTTGCTGTCTTATTGGGGATTTTGAAACAGACAAACCAAGATCCAGGACATGGCGCTCGTGTATGCCTCACACCCGCGTGGTCATTACCTGTCGGATGGCGCGTACAAGGAGGTGTTCAAGGTGTATTCGTCTCGACACAAGCGCCTGGAGGCAGTCAGTGTCATGGACATGGCTTTGATCGAAGGGGCCGGCAACAAGGTGTGTACTGACTGCATCGCGGTATCATCGTTTGGTCCAGCGGGTCTAATAACATCCGTCCTTTGCAAGGCTATTCTGCGTCAAGAGGTGATCCATTCCGTGCTGCTCTCGGATCTGGTGCAAAGCCAGTTCTGCCCCAATTTCCTTGCCATCTTCTCCATCTACCTCGCTCCCGAACGCCCAGACGCTACGCGGTGGGGAACAGCGGAGAACCGCAAGCCCGTGGAGCTCCTGGCTGACGCAGAACCCATGGCGATGGAACCCTCCGTGGCAAAGGAACGCACTTCGAATGAATCCGGAGAATCGTTCCAGTACATTCACATGGAGCTCTGTGACGGAGGAGATCTGGAGAACTTTATCAGCCTGCAGGACGACAAATCGCTGCCTCTCGAGTCGGTCGTGATCCCGTTCTTTTTCCAGATGGTGTTCAGTCTCTACTGCGCCAGGGAGCGGTACCAACTGCGCCATTGCGATATCAAGGTGCGTATTGTGATTCTTTAGATACGCTTGACCTGTCTTCTGACGCACCTGCATGGTTCTAGCTGCTGAACTTCTTTCTCAAAGACATTGGCCGCAATCCGCTGCACAATCGAAAGCAGGGCCAGGATCTCACGGTGCGCTACATGCTGGAAGACTGCTGCTTCGACCTCCAACTCCCAGCGACCTTTTCCTATTGGGTCAAGCTGGGCGATTACGGCTCAGCCGATTCGAATGTTGACAGCCTGGGCCAGCCCGTGACACCGGATCAGTTCACCACGCTCGAGAACTCGCCCATCGAGTTTCTTCTGGAAGGCGATGCGGCCGTGCAGTCTTATGCAGCCGACACGTTCACTCTCGGCCTCTGTCTCGTGCATTTGCTTACTGGAAGGTACGCTGGGCTGTGCGTTTGTGCAGTAGTTGTAGCTGAACTCGAATCCTCGTGGCCTTGTGGTATTGCAGTGGACCATACGAAGAAGTGTTGGACGAAGTCCGCTGCCCGGATCCTCTGTACAAAGACCTCAAGTACATATGGATGGTGAGTAAAAGGGCATGGACTAAATGCCTGCGCTTGTAGCCCTTCTCATGATGTGATAATCTCTGTAGAGTCCGAAACGCAACAGCGCGTACTCCGTCATAAAGCGAGTCACCAAAGACGACCAGGACCGCGTCCTTTACAACTCGCTCTATCGCTATCTGGTGCTCTTTGGCCTCCCAGATGCGAATCCGAGCATGGACAAGGGCGTGGACAAGGTCTGGAACGTGCTGTTGAAGCACTTGCGTCCGTCAGAGGCGTCCGTTGGATCCACTCGCAGCTCCAGAAGAGCTCAGCAGCCCAAGGGATCTCCCGTACTGGATTGCTACACAGCGGACCAGCGGCTGTTCTCGCTCGATTCCGGAGTCAGCCCCCTAATCAAGCGTGGCCGTGAACGGCTCCAGTCAATCCCCGGAGCGAGAGATCTGCTGATGAGTCTCGTTGCGTTCAATCCGGCGCACAGACCGTCGCTCAAGCGCGTAATGCTGCACCCAGTCTTCTCCAGTCTTAGTGTCTCCAGGGACGACCTGGACACTCGGTCGGCTGACTACGTGGTGCGAGCCTACGCCAACGCCAATGTGGCCACGTCCTTTGCCGACGTGTAGCTGGCTGGCTCCATGCACCAAAGAGACCGAGTTGGAACATATCGAGTTGGATTTATTTGTCTAACAGGAATAATTAGTTGATAATACAACGCTCGCACAGCTGCAGCGACAGCCTCATGGAGTGGCTGCGGTGTCTGTACGAGTTCTTCTATGTGAATGCAATAGTCTAGTGGCCGGTTTCTAATTGCCCAGACTCGCGGGACAGCTCGTGGACTTGGTCCAGCCTCGCATGAGTCCCTCAACGCGGTGGAACTTGAGTCGTAACGGACGCTTGGTGGTCTGGAGCTGCCCCAGCGTTTCCTCCAGGTCCAGAACCCTTCGTCCATTTACTTCCACGACGTGCGAGCCCACGAGCACTCCGTTCTCCTTGGCGGTGCCGCCCGAGACGCTGGCGACTGTGCACTTGAAGGACGAGATCTGGAACGCGCAGCCCAGCTCTGGCTCCGAGAACACTACTTCCCACTCGATGCTCACGGGCTCCGGAACGGACGAGATCGTGGGCATGGCGCGAGCCGGCGACTCACTGGAACGGACAGCAAAGTGGAAGAACACGGGGCGCGGCTCCGCCTTGAGCATCTTCACGATCTCGTCAAAGACGGTCGTCCGGACGTTGCCCAGGCCGATGATGAAGCTCCCAACGACCACGTCGAAGCGCTCGGCCAGTCCGCCAGGAACGACGCGCGTGATCTCTGCAAAACCGCCCTTGGCCTTGGTCAGACTGATGCCCAGCGGCTCACTGGGCGCGTCCAGCGTCACGGCATAGCGCCGCCAGGCCACGGCCTTGGAGCTCACGACGCACGCTGTCGAGTGCGAATCCAGTTGGTCCAGTGGGATGGATGACTGGCAGGTCGTGCACTTGACGCGCAAATCATCCTCCGACTCGGACGGCGTCACGGGGTTCTCGGTGTCCGTCTCACTCTCGGTCTCGGTCTCTTGAGCAGACGACGGAACGCTGCAGTTCTTCCTCTCCACGGGCACGTGGTGCTGCACGGCGCCAGGCACGGACTGCAGCGACGCGCGCGCCAGCATGTCCAGGAACGCCGTGGCCGTCAGTGCCTTGACTGATATGGGATGCGAAGCGGTCGCTGCTTGAAGGATCCTAGCAGTTCAGAAGTCGATGGGTCAATGAGACCACTAGGCTTGATGGACCACAGCAATGTCTGCTGCTGCTGTACCTGTGCTTGTAGGCGATGGCGACCCCGGACGTGTACTTTTGGCTCAGCGAGAGCTCAGTGGTCGAGGTGCCAGCGCAGATGGCGATCCACTTGGCGTTGCCGCCGGCCTGCAGCATTGGTGGATTGAGTATCGAGCCTGGTTATCAGCGCACGCAGATCTTCTCACCTCAAGGGCACGCTGCTCGACCGGAGACCATGCGTCCATGCCCAGCGACTTGACGAAGCTCACTTGGACGCCGAGCGACCGGTGTCTTCCGGCGCACGCGAGACAGAGCAGGATGCCAAAGGACACGCCGGCCCACTGCGGATAGATCGCCTTGCACTCCACACAGCGCTGCGGTCGCCCACAGAGAGCGTCAGTACCAGGCAGCGCCCCACGTCCTCACGCACAAAGATTACGCACATCGTTCCCTGGAAGCAGACGCAGCGCGGCCTCTGCGGACGGCGACAGGTGCCGCACGCCCGAGGCCGCGGCGGGCGGCGCAGGTGTGGTGGTGGCCGTGGCCGGTCCTGCCACGGCGGCCTTGGCTGGGGCCACGGAGACGCAGGCCGAGGGGTCTTCGCTGCCCATGGCGTCAGAAGCTGATTGGGCACTTCCTCCAATGAGAACGCAGGAGCTCGTGGGTGTTTTGTCAACCCAGGAAAGTTTCAGTGAGACAGTAATGCGATATTTAGGTAAAACGCCCATCTGAATTGCGTGCGTGCTCATCCGTTACTTATCGAAACGCACATTTCGGAATGCGGTTCAGAGCAATTGCTCAATACACAGCGAGAGAAGGCGAGACCACTGCGTTATCTTTGGCCCAAGACACATATGGAGGAGAGAGATAAGACAATCTGGGCCACTTGACCACTGCATTTAGCTCTTTGACGTTAGCGCAACATATTGGAAAGCAGCTTCCAATACAAGACTGTGTAAGTAACGATGGGTCCATCGTCTTCTAACAACCTATTACGAAAATTCAGAAATATCCAAATTAGGTACTATATGTACCAGTATCTTACAGTCCGCCCTCTGATCGCTGATACACCTTCTGTTTCCAGAGGGCCAAATTCCCAGATTCTCCCTCCCGCACGGTGTGTACATATACAAAGTATAAGAGGTTAATATGTGATTTGACAGGTTTTCGGTCTCCACAGTAAGCCATGAGTCGTGAATGGGTCGTCGCCAGGGGCTCTGCGCGCCGTTCATTTTCTGGCGGGAAAACCGGAGCTTCTCGCTTCAAGCCGGCACTTCCCAAGACGCGGCAGACAGAGCAGAGCACCATGACCGACTTCCAGGCGCTCGTGGCGGCGCTCATGGCCAACGACAACGCCGACCGCAAGTCCGCCGAGGCCGCGTACGAGGCCTACAAGACCGAGCACGCGCAGGCGCTGGTGCTGCAGCTCGTGCAGCTGCTGCGCACTGTGCCGGATGTCGAGACCCGCGCGTTCGCACCCGTGCTGCTGCGCCCGCTGCTCGAGTTCAAGTCGGGCGTGTACGCGCAACTGGACGCCGAGGCCCAGAACACGGTCAAGACCCAGCTGCTGGAGGCCATCACGGCCGAGCCCGTGGCGCATGTGCGCCGAAAGCTTGGCCATCTCCTGGCTGAGCTGGCGTCCGTGTCGCAGAAGCAGGGCCAGAACTGGCCCGAGCTGCTCACGGTTGTGTCCACCATGACCTCGAACGCCGACGCGCAGGTGCGCGAGACCGGCTTTGACCTGCTGGCCAAGCTCTCGGAGTACGTGGGCGAAGTGCTGGCGCCGCACAAGGAGAGCTTCCTCACGCTGTTCACCAACGCCATGAACGACGCCTCTGGTGAGGTGCAGGTGGCCAGTCTCAAGGCCGCGGCCGCGTTCCTGCTCATCCTGGAGGAGCGCCAGGAGATCGTGGCGTTCGCCGTGATCATTGGCCCCATGCTGCGCGTGACCGAGGCGCTGCTCAAGGCCGGCGACGAGGTGACGTTCCGCGAGGTGCTGGGCGCGCTCGTGCAGGTGGCCGAGGTGCACCCCAAGTTCTTCCGCAACTCGCTGGACGACGTGGCGCGCGCCATGATCTTCATCTGCTCGACCCAGGACCTGGACTCGGAGAGCCGCGAGCTGGCGCTCGAGTTCCTGCTGTCGCTGTGCGAGAACGCCGGCGGCATGGTGCGCAAGTCGGCCTTCATCGTGCAGAACGTCGTGCCGCTGGTGCTGGCGCTCATGTGCGAGGTGGAGGAGAACGCCCAGTGGGTGGCCGAGTTCGACGACCCGGAGACCTTCACGGAAGGTTCCAAGTCGGACGACAACATCAGCGACGCCGCCTCGGCCGCCATCGACCGCCTCAGCACCTCGCTGGGCGGTGCCGCCGTACTGCCCGTGGCTATTCCCGTGATCAAGGAGTTCCTGGGCGACGCCGACTGGCGCAAGCGCCGCGCCGCGCTGTACGCGACCTGCCTGCTGGGTGAGGGCTCCAAGCAGCTCATGACCCGGGAGCTGGACAACGTCATGGGTATGGTTGTGCCGTTCCTGAGCGACGCGCACCCGCGTGTGCAGTACGCCGCGCTGCACAGCATCGGCCAGCTGGCCGAGGACTTCAGTGAAGTCGAGAAGGGCAAGAACTTCCAGGCCAAGTACCACGCCGTGGTGCTGCCGGCGCTCACGGAGCTGATCGCGAACGAGCAGGGCGTGCTGCGCACCCGCGCGCTGGCTGCCAGTGTGGTGATCAACTTCTGCAACGGCAACGTGTGCAAGGCCAAGTACGTGACCAAGCACGCGCAGGCGCTGCTGGAGGCGTTGTTCAACGCCATGCGCGCGTGCCCGCGCCAGGTGCAGGAGCAGGCCATCACGGCCGTGGCCAGCGTGGCCAAGACCATCGGCGAGCAGTTCAACCCGTTCTACGCCATCTTCATGCCCGTGGCCAAGGACATGCTCATGAACGCGCACGGCAAGGAGTACTCGCTGCTGCGCGGCAAGTCCATGGAGTCCATCGCGCTCATCGGCCAGGCCGTGGGCAAGGACATGTTCGTGGGCGACGCTAAGGAGATCATGGAGATCCTCATCCGCGTGCAGGCCAGTGAAGAGCTTGAGGGCCCCGAGGTGCAGTACGTCGCGCAGTCGTGCGTGCGCATCGCCAGCATCATGAAGGAGGACATCGTGCCGTACCTGCCGCACATCGTGCCGCCGCTCATCAAGCAGGCCCAGATCGAGCCCGACATCGTGCTCACGGATATCGCCGACGACGATGACGAGGAGGGCGAGACCACGGCCGACGGCAAGGACTCCATGACGGTCGAGATCCGCGGCGTGGGCCGCAAGCGTCTGCAGATCAACACTACGGCGCTGGAGGAGAAGACCAATGCCTGCAACATGCTATACCAGTGCGCGCTGGACCTGGAGGGCGCCTTCTATCCGTACATCACCGAGGTCGCGCAGGTGCTGATCCCGCTCATCGGCTTTGAGTACGTCGAGGACATCCGCATCGTGAGCTCACTGAGCATGGCCAAGCTGCTGAACGCCGCTGTGGACGGCACGATCAACTACGGCCACGGCGCGCAGGCCCCGCAGTTCCCGCAGCAGCTCTTTGAGCAGTTCCTGGAGCCGCTGCTGAACGCGCTGCAGACCGAGGAGGACCTGGAGTGCCTCGGTGCCCTGGCCGAGGCCATGTCGGCCGTTCTGGAAGTGTGCAAGGACAGTGTCGAGAAGGGCGTGCAGGTCGGCATTCCGCTCGAGCACGTGCCGCGCGTAATCGATGTGCTCAAGACCATCGCCGGCAACTCGGCCCAGCGACTCATGGAGCAGCATCAGGAGAACCAGAAGGACGAGGACTACGACGAGCAGGCCGCCGTGCAGCAGAGCGAGAACGACGAGCTGGAGGAGAGCGTTTTCCGCTCGATCGTGGACTCCATCGGCTGGATCATCAAGACCCAGAAGGAAGCGTTCCTGCCGGTGTTCAAGATCCACCTGCTGCCGTTCATTACGCCGCTGCTGGAGCTCGGCGTCGTCAACGCGCTGCGTGGCCAGGCCATCTGCATGATCGACGACATCATCGAGCACTGCGGTGCTCCGGCCCAGGAGTTGGTGCCGCTGTTCCTGCACCACCTGGTGCAGGGCCTGGAGGATCCGGCTGCGTCCGTGATCCAGGCATCGGCCTACGGCATCGGTGTCTGCGCCGAGAAGACCGGTGCGGCCTTTGAGCCGTTCTGCCAGAATGCACTGGAGAAGTTGGTGCACCTGATCAACATCTCGACCAACGCCGACGATGATGAGGTGCAGGCCGCGCGCGACAACGCCGTGAGCGCCGTGTCCAAGATCTGCCTCTACCGCGAGTCGCTCGTGGACGCCGCCAAGATCTGGCCTGTGTGGCTCACGTGGCTGCCGCTGCGCACCGACATCCTCGAGGCCCGCGATGTGCACGCGCGTCTGATCACTCTGGTTGAGAGTGGCAACGCACACGTGCTGGGCGCGGACTACGCCAACCTGGTGCTCATCCTCAAGGTCTTCGCTGCCATCCTGAGTACGTTTACATTGCCTTTGTCTGTCTCTGTCTGTCTGGATCCAAAGGCTGACGCTGCTCTCTCTCTAGTGTTTGACCCATCGGAGCGCGATGTCGTGGTGGCAGATGCCGAAGACGAGGACATCTCGATCATCTCGGACGACGTCAAGGCCCAGCTGCGTGCGCTGCTGGCGTCCCTGCAGGCTCAGCTGCCTGCGCCGGTTGTCCAGGGTGCCTGGGCGCAGCTCTCTCCCGAGGAGCACCACGCATTCGCCCAGCTCTAAGCTGCAAGCCAATGCGGTGCTGCGTATGTGTGTCAAAGTGTAGGAAGCAAGTAGGTAGGTAGGTATAGGATTTACATAGAAGGTAATAGCCCCGAGAGAACAGGGCGATAGAAGACGGCAGTTGGTCTTCAGCAACTAGCAAGTGTCCATGAGCAGCAGCATTTGTGTGGACTGTGTTGTGGATTGTCTCCCTTCAAACGGGGGTTTACATACTAGTAGGCTTAACGTTTGAGGAGGAACTTGAGCACGAGCCCCGCCACGACCATGGCTCCGACGATGCCCACGCCCAGCGCATTGTCTAACAGATCATGTTGTAGTCAGCAAGTGAACCCATTTGGAGCACAGGACATGGATAGAAGGAACCTTTGGCCGCCACGTCCTTGATGCAGTCGTGCAGAGCGAGCGCCTTGTTGTTGGACGGATCCATGCGCAGCAGCCGCTCGCAGTGGGTCCGACTGGCGCGGATGTCGCCCACGCCGTACAGCGTGAGTGCCATCCAGTAGAGACAGTCGCTCACTTGGTACTCTCGCTCCAGCAGATCTGCCAATGCGAATGCGCCAATGCACAATCAGCCTTACACGCCACACTGGTGAGCGACACAGGACCAGGGCGCACCTTCCAGCAGCCCGATAGCGCGGTATTTGTCGTCTCTCTTCTTGCTCTTGGCCAGCGCCAGCGCATAGCGCAGCTTGACCTGAGGGAGCAATCACGCATAGACACGTCAGCTCCTGCACCCCAGCCTCTGCAGAGGACGAGAGAGATAGCGAGAGAGGCGCACCTCTGGCGAAGGCAGCTCCTGCTCTTGCTCCTCCAGGTACCGCTCGCGCGCGGCCTCGAGCTCCTCGAGCGAGAACCACTCGCCCTCGCCGGCCTTGCCCGTCATTGCGTTTATGTGTGAATGTTCTTCAACCGGCTGATGACAAGGCAAGGGCCCAGGGAATCAGAACAGAACCAGGTCTGAGTAATCTGAGAACACATCGATTTGATTGTCATAAGCCTGCTGTCTATTGCTGCTTGGCTGCTGGATGTCTGGAGAGGCCGAAGTCCTTGCGGTAGGCTGCGTAGACGCTGCGGAAGAGCTACAACAGCCGCAACGTGTCAATGAAGAGTCATAGGTACAGACCGACCTATGGCGTTATTACCTGCAGATTGAGCGCATTGATGAACAACATGCCGCCGAATGCGATGTAGAAGTGGAGCTATTGCATCAATGACCCAAGGGATAAACTCGAGTGAAGTCCACGAGACGGATGCTAGAAAGGCATTGGACGTACCGCATTTGCGAAGAGTTGGCGGGCTTGGAACGTGAGCACAGTGATGATTGTGTGCGGGATGAAGCGCGCCAGTAGGAATGTGGCCCATTGCGCAGCCCAGACCCAGCGGAAGAACGCGGAGGCCTTGGGTGAGTAGCTGGACATGACCATGAGCTTGCGCAGGTGCATGAAAGCCGAGTGCAGCTCACACATGAGCGCGAAGCACAGCAGCGGCACGCCCACGGTCTTGGTCAGCGCAGCGATGTAGCAGATCAGGATGACGACGTGGTGCACCACGATGCCGGGGGACTTGATGTACAGGCGGTTGAGCACGTAGTCCCACAGATCGTAGGCGAAGTAGCCTAGCAGCAACAGCGTGATAAGGCCGTGGCGATATACCTGACCAGAGCGCAGATCGCCCAACCTACCTGTGGAGATGGCGGTGGTCACGAACTCTGGATAGGACGCCTCGTTCACAAAGTCCCCGGCCAAGGAGTGGTCGGCACTCAGCGCATAGATGGCCAGCAGCGAGGACGCCGTCGAGTGCAGCATCGAGACCGCTGTGTTGGCCCAGAGCAGCGCGTTGGCCGACGAGAATGTGCTGTAGGCCTTGACACGCGGGGCGATCAGCGGAACTCCGATGATGCGAAGGCTTCCAAACGTCTAGAGATCAATCAAACCCATTAGTGTGTAAACCTAAACAGCCTTAGCAAGGCTCTGGCGATGCGACGGACCAGCGTAGACGCCCAGACGACCCACAGCCGTGGATCGTTGACCACCTGCAGGTCGGACACACACAGCAACAGAGCGTCAGCGTGAGAGAAGCACTGGTCGTAGGAGCTACTGCGCTGGGCCACGCACCATTCCTGCGCAGAGCAGGATCCATGTGAGCACCAGCAACTGCGTGAGCATTGCGTCTTCGTCTTGCGGAGCTTTTCGAACTGCTGCTTGAATCCGCCTGAAGCGACTTCGTTCTCTGGCGTTCCTTGGGCCCCGAAATACCCCCGAGACTGCATTTCAGCCAATCATATGATCGATAGTTCCAGGTTTCGCATTTCAGCTAATCAAAATGGTCTGTGACGTGTGGCACGGAAGAGCGTGTCAAAAGGATCTCGGACGTCTTGTCCCAAGTGGCGTAACAGCATCCGACCGGCTGGACGGACGCCATTGGCGTGGCGCACATGAGGTCGGCTGCAAAATTAGGGCTTGTTTGGCTGCGTATCTCGACACCATCCAATGCGCATGAGAGCGGACAAGACACGTCGGGGATTGTATGGGTATAAATACAATATATTACATCCAATGCCGAGAGTTGCTGAGATATCCAAATGGCAGTCCGACTACACACGCAGCAACATCCACAACGCGTTCCTTTTGTCCTGTAGACTCCCGTCCACGCATCAGATCTTGTTTCCCCTTGTAGTCGCTTGAGCGCTGTCCCATGGGCTTGCGAGAGTGCGACATTACTCGTCCTGTTCACGGCAGATGCGCTGGAAAATAGATAGGCGCGAGAACTTGGCGGCCGCCGAGTCCGCGTCCGAGCACGAGCGCGGGGACAGCGAGTCCAGCGCATCGGCCAGACTGGACGACGTGCTGGAGGTCTCGTGGTTGTCTGCGCCGTAGCCGAAGGACAGATCCAGACGGAACTGGTCGCCGCGGAAGTGGTATTCGTTGGCGTCGGCCGTGAGCGTCGAGCTGAGGGGCGCGAATGTCATGGACTTGCTGCCACCGCTGAATGGACGGAGCAGGTCGATCGGGTCGCGGCCATGGCTGCTGAACGGGTACACGGACAGATCCTTCATCGGGTCCTGGTCGTCAGACTCGCTGGCCGTGCTGGACACGCTGTCGCCCATCTCGTCCTCCGGCAGGTCGCTGTGAATAAACCGGCAGCGCGAGCCATAGACGCACTTGCCCGTGGACACGAAGGCCTTGCAGCGAGTGGTCTTGTACTTGGGGTGGCGCAGCACGCCGCGCAGCTCCTCTTCGCCGTGCGCGAACTGGCACTTGGTGTTGTAGCGGCAGTTGCCGGTCTCACAGAAGTGCTTGCACAGCTCGGTCTTGTACAGATTGTTGCGCGCAGTCTGCGGCAGCGCACTGCAGTCCACGATGTCGCCATTCGCGAGCACCTGGATGCGGCCGGGGCTTCCATAGGACTGCGAGATGGTGTCGATCGGAGCCGATTCGAGCTTCATGATTGCAGATACTCGGGAGAGATGGAGGAGGGGAGGAGGAGAGGACGACTGCTTAGTCGAGAGTAGGACCGAGAGTGGAGACTGACCCTCCAGTCAGCCAGCGAGCTCGATCGGAGCTCTTCTTTTACAGTGGACGAGGAATGCGTTGTGGCGAGTATCAAGCGCGTGAGTACGCTCGTTCGTACTTACGTGTTGGAACAGGAGGAGGAGGAGGAGGGGAGGGGGACAGCTGGTACAGCGGAGGGCAGGGGAGGGGAAGGGAGTGCGCGCGCGAGCGTAGGGAGAGAGAGACCGGGATCCTCTGCCCTGGCTGCCGCCGATGTCGGTCCGTACACTGGCTCAAGCATTCCGACTGAGTCTGATATGTTACGAAGGACGAAAAGTAGTCAGTCCATCATCCCGGATACCTTATCCCTGTCTATTTTTATACTGAGCGGACGGCTATGCGTGGACCCTCATAGTGGACGCCATAGTGGACGAGCGATATACTTGAGGAGCTCACCGGGGACGAGGGGAGAGGAAGGGGAGCGGATCCGCTATTGCACAAGAGGGGAGAGCCATTTCGCCAGCTGGTCCTCTGCCAGGCCGGACAGCGCATAAGACGGGGAACAGGGCGTGAAGAGAGCACCGTCCTTCGTCTCTGTGTTAGTTCGCTCCGGTTCTCTTCATCGCCATTGGGGCTGTACGTTCAAGCTTCGCATTATCATCATTCACTCCGCCATGGACTTTACCACGAGGTCCCAGTAGTGCACCACGTTCTTGGCCTCCATGACTTTACGCGCTGTGGCCGCTGTGCGGCACTCCTGGAAGCGGAACGTGTTAAAAGCCTTGCGCGCCACCACGCCCTGCCACACGAGCTGGCAGCCGTTGCCCTTGCTCTCGCCATCCTCATCATCCGAGTCCTCGTCCGAGTCCTGTGCATCTCCGCGCCAGTGGATGCGCTTGGTCAGCAGCCGCGTGTAGTGCTTGATGGCCTTCTTGCCGCCCTCTACGACCACCACGTTGATGTTGTCCTCCTTGCAGATTAGCACGCCGCCCGTAAGGTGGTACTGCTGCGCATTCACGTCCACCTTGAATCGGTGCTGCGGGTTGGACAGATCGGGCACCCTACATTGAGGAGTCAACAATTGAGCATGGGCGTTAGAACAGACAGTCCACTACCAGGCAGACAAGAGGTAGTGCAACGTACTTGAACAGCGCGACGTGGATGTCGCCGGCCGCGTCTTCCTTGATCTTGCGCAGATTCTTCTCGCGCCGTTCTTCAGGCGTGAGCTTGCGCGCCAGATTTCGCATCTCGTGATTCTTCTCTCGCTGCGCGACCTGCTCGCGCACCTTCTTCTCAATCGCGGACGGATCGGCCACGGCCTGGTCCGCCAGCACACGCATCATGTTGGACAGCTTGACCTTTGGCTCTGGCGGTGGCAGCAGGCCCAGGGCGATCTTGTCCTGCTTCTCCTTCTCGCGCTCGGCTCGGTTCTGGCGTCGGATCTTCTTACGCTCCTACACAAGACAACGAGTTAATTGCCACGCACGTGTGGGGCAGCTGAAAGGGCGTGACGTACCGCAGCCGTCAACATGAGCGTCAACGCGACAGGCTGGTCGTCCTTTTTGACGATCAGACTGACTCGCGCCGGGTGTTCGATCACGTGCGCCGTGCCGCAATATTTGTGCTTCATGGCCGAGTACTCGACGATCAGCTCTGGGTTCTCCTTACGGCTTTTGGGCTTGATGAAGCCAAACTTGTCCATGGCCTGGCGCGCGTCCTTGGGCAGGTACTCCACGTCCCACCACTCCACGTCCGGCGTGAGCGACTGCGGCTTCAGCGGAACGATCACGTCCAAGATGCCGTCCATTGGCACTGCAGCCGAGTCATCCGGCTTCTCTCCATCGGCAGCAGCAGCAGCCGACTCGGTCTCTTCATCGATGGGCACAATGGACTCCTTCTGATACGCGCGAGGGTTCCGTCCAGAGGTGAAGCCCGCCATCATCTTCTTGGCATCGCGCGCACGCACCTGCTCTGCCTGCTTCACGTACGTTCCCTGGGTCACGAAGCTAAAGCTCTTGGCCGCACGTCTGCAATTGTTAGACACACAAAGAAGAGAGAGAGGAGTCAGAGCCATGAATCCAATCAATACGCTTGAAGCAACATCGGCGCTAGCTACGTACGTCTCTCGCTTGGTCGTCTTGAGGCGCGGATCCACGGCGTCCAGCTTGTCCTCCTTGTCCACGGACCGATGCGACAGGTATGGGTTCACGTTCTTCGTCGCGCGCGATGTGGAGGCGGCCGCCTTGCTGTTGGCTATCAGAGTCGTCTTGGGCGCCACGACCTGCTCGATCACGTTGCCGTTCGCATCGATCTGTCGCCCCTGGTCATCCAGCAGCAGTGGGGCCGGGATGAATGTTCCAGCCCCAGCAGCGGCATCGCCTGGCTTGCGCAGCAGCGACTTGATGTGGCTCATTTGCTCTTGAACGGACTTGTAGATCTGGTCTGTGCGCAGCTTCTTCTCCTGTGAGATCCGGAACTGCTCGGCAGGGTCCACCGACGCAGTAGCATTCGTGGGGATCGCTGTTGGCGCAGCGGCTCTACCTGGAACTGCGAGCGCTAGCTTGGCGGCTGCAATCTTGGCCGCTGCGGCCTTGGCCAGTGCCACTGGATCAATCGCTGGCTTGGCAGCCGCTATGGCAGCGGCAGAGGCCGCAGCGACAGAAGCGCTCTGCATATCCAATCGCTTGGCTGGAGGCTCCTGGGCGTCATGGCCCACGGCGTCACTGAATCGACTCTTGCGCTTGCGTCCTGCTGCCCCTCCGTCCATTTTCACCAACGACCCAATCCAACCCAAGGTTTCTAGTGACCCAGAAGGAATTGGTGTTTTTGGATTAATGGGTATTTGAAGTCGTAAACCTCCGCTGCGGGTTATGGGACCACAAACCCACCTATCCCCAAAACCCACCCGCTACGAATAAGCCCAAAACCTATCAAAGAACGAGGCAGGGCGACATCTTGGCTTTATGCGCGTTTGGGGAATCTCGGTAAAAACCTTCAATCCGAGGTTTTACCCCTACTTTCTCATAAGCTCGCAACGGTTTTTTATTCAAGAAAGAGCCCGTAAATTACGGACCCTGCCCAGTTTTTCTATTTTTTCGACCACGGTACTGCCACCCCTCCCCTCTTTCCTCCGCTCCCCCTCCTCCGCGGTGGTGAGTCTGTCCCTCGTCTGAGTCTTTTTTACTGCGCAGGTAAAATTACACTTGCGAAAAAACGAGCGACACGCCGCAGCCGCATATTGAAGCAGCTCCCATGGGCGAGCGCAGCAAGAAGAAGCCGCTGACGCCGAGCATGGCCGAGGTCATGGACGAGCTGCAGAGCCGCTTCCTGGTGAACCTGCCGGCCAGCGAACTGTCCGCGTCCGAGCGCCTGTTCTTCCAGATCGAGCAGTGCTACTGGTTCTACGAGGACTTCTACGCCGACCAGTTCGCGCACCTGCAGCACCTCAAGCTGCACGACTTCGCCACGCAGATGTTTGCGCACTGCCCGCTGCTGCAGCCCGTGGCGCATGAGTGCGAGAACATGTTCCAGGACTTCAAGCTCTACCAGAGCCAGGTGCCCGTCGTGGGCTGCATTCTGCTCAACGCGCAGCGCAACAAGCTCGTGCTCGTGCGCAACTGGAAGGGCACGAGCTGGAGCTTCCCGCGCGGCAAGGTGAACCAGGGCGAGACCGACCGCGAGTGCGCACGCCGCGAGGTCATGGAGGAGTGTGGCTACGACGTCGGCGACACATTGTCCGAGAAGTTATATATTGAGTTTGTGCATAACCAGCAGCGCATGCGCATGTACCTGGCCAAGAACGTGCCCGAGGCGCACGCTTTCGCGCCGCAGACCCGCAAGGAGATCAGTCTCATCCAGTGGTTCGAGTTCGACAACATCCCCAAGAAGACCTGGTGCGTCATGCCCTTCATGGCGCGGTTACGCCGGTGGATCAACCGCGACAAGGCCAAGGACAAGCAGGGCAACCGCAGCTCCACGCCCGGCAAGGCCCCGCGCGCGGCCTCGGCGCCCCGGAATCGGCCCGTCACGGCCGTGCTGACCAACCCGAACCGGAACAACCTCGTGGAGCGGTCCATGTCGACGCCGCACGGCCGGCTGGTCAACCCGGGCGGGCGGAAAGCCGCGGCGCGCGGCCACTTTGGCACGGAGCAGCAGACCGCCACGTCCTACGACGGCGTGAACGACGAGACCTTTGGCTCCACCAGCGTGGACTTCAGCGTGGAGGAGATGTTTAGCGTGAACGAGCGGCTCACGGGCCAGAAGTTCGTGTACGACGGCAATCCGCACGACTTTGGCAAGCCCCGATCGGCCAGCACGCCTCTATTTAATACTACCCACGCGGCGGCGCCGTTCCAGGTGCTGGGCCGCCCCGCGCCCATGAAGAAGGTGGAGGAAGAGGGCCCGTCGTCCACGGCCAGCACGCCCAGCAAGCACAGCCAGGCCCCGTTCGGCAGCTTCCAGTTCGACATGGGCGACATCATGGCCTGTGTGAATTGACCACCGAGTGTATGTGGCGGGAGCTCTGTGTGAAGCCAAGGCGCTCTTGGGAAGCTGTTCTCGAGCGGAAGGAATGGTCGTGAGGGCCGACGCAGACGACGACGCTGCTGCCAGCATCAGCACTCAGTGGAATTGCGTATCTGTACTATAGTTTTTGTTGGCGCTGTGCTCAGTGCCAACTGGTGTTTCTCAACACCGCCCGTTTGAAAGAGAGACGCCACGCTGCCTGTTCATGTGTCTAGGGAGGGCATGAGAGCTGGAAGCGCAAGGGAGCAGACACTGGAGGGCATGCAAAAGGGGCTTTCTTCACCATGGAGTGTTAAGAGAGACGCACGTGCTCCATGCTGGCGCTGACGGTAAACGAGAACCCATTGGAAAGCCGAGAGGTCCTCCCTCTCTTTCTCTACTCCTGAGGCGCAGTGGTATAGGAGATCCAGCAGACCAGGACCAGTTGCAGACACGAGACGCTACAATGGATCAAGAGCTCATGAGTGAGATGAACGAATGATCTTGCGAGCGCAGGATCCATGGCGTACCCAAAGAGCAAGTAGTTTCGGAACACGCGGTTCTCTGGCGTGGGTTCTGCGACGCTTCCTTTCATGCAGTTGAGCTGCAGAAGAATTGCAATGAGATCCAGTGACTGTACGCAAGGACAACCAGAGCCTTACCGTAAAGAACGAGACCGCGACGCCCGTGTAGAGCAGCGTGATGTAGTACGCGAGCGGTCCAAGCAGCTGGAACGTGATGGTGTTGATCACCAGCGGGATGTACTTGTAGCCAGAGAACGCCACGAGGTCCAGGAACGAGATGGAGCTGTTGAGCAGGTAGAGGCAGAAGGCCAGCACGCCGATCTCCATGAGCTGCATCACGAGGCAGTAGCTGGCGTCCTTGCCGATCACATCTGGACTGAATCTGCATGACATTCAGAGCATTAGAAGGCTCTCCAAAGTGGTCTCTCTCTCTCCATGGGGTTGACTGGCTACGTACTGGTTGGAGGTGCCCTTGCTGTAGCCCACGATCAAGATGTAGGTCAGAAAGCCCATGAGCGGCAGGTACAGGTCCGGCGCATTGATATCTCTCGTGGGCGGGGCGTACGGAGTCTGAGAGACAGCAGAGACACTCGCTCAGTCAGGATCAAGAGTCAAACCTGCGCTACGTGAGGTCGCCATCGTACCAGCTTGTTGTCCGAATCGGGCGCTTGTATTCTGCGCCAGTTCTTGTGCCAGAACGGCATGAGCAGGATCTTCAGCCGGCTCTTCACGTACGAGTTGTTGACCGTGAAGTAGTACTTGAGACTGCCCCAGACGCCGTAGGCGCCGGGCAGATAGAGCTCCGACTGCTTGTTCAAGTACTCCTGCGCCGTGTTCATTGCCAGGCCAGCCATCGGGTTCCTGCCATCCACCCAAGCTCAGTCTGCGAGCTCCCATCTTACTCATCTAGTGCATTAGTCAGGACACTTACTGCGCGAATTGGTTGATGAAGTCGGGCTGCTGAGCTACCTGGTGCTGCTGCTGCTGCGGTTGAGCAAAGCCGAAGCCTGGCGTCTGCACCGGAGCACTGCGAGGCTGCGCGTACGCGTTCTGCTGGGGCTGGAACTGCAACGGATTGGCGGGCGAAGGAGCGCCGCCAGCGCCAGGTTGCGCGCTGTGAGGCGCTGGGTGGCGGTGCACCGGCGTGTAAAAGTCCTGGTTCGGGCCGCCGGCGTTCTGGTTCGCATAGCCGTTGCCGCTTCCAGGCGCGCCCTGATAGAACTGCTGCTGCTGCTGCAGAGGCGGTTGCAGCGGCTGTTGCGTCGGGTAGTGCGGGCCAGGCGCCGGGGGGCCGTAGTTGAAGGCACTCGTGTTCGTCGGACGCTGGCGCTGCTGCGGCCGGTAGGGCGCGTTGGGATCGTGGAAGGGCACTGATCCAGAGTAAGAGAATCCATATAGTCAGTCAGACCGCACAGAGAGAGAGCCCACGCGTGCAGAAGCAGCTGTGGAGGCCTCAAGGCAGCGGGAGGAAGGACGCACCGGAGGGCTGGGCCATGGCGGGATTAGATTCGGGAGGAGCTCCGCGTGGACACAAATGGGAAAAAGCGGATATTTTGTTGTTCCAGAACAAGGTGGGTTTTCATAAAAACAGACGTGCTTTTATCATAACGGGTTGTATAACAGTTATGAGCTAAGACGCGGTTCAATGCGGCATGGGAAAGCAGCAGCCGAAAGCATCTTCTCCTAAGCATCGGGCTTGAAGTCCGGGTTCTTACGCAGGATGACGACACCTTCGAGCACGTTCGTGAGCGGCAGGTACTCGTCCGTGGCCAGCTCTGCGCGGTCCTTGACGTTCAGCAGCACGGGCGTCGTGTGCGTCTGGAAACCCGTGATAGCCTTGGGTCGACCGGCCTGACCCACGATTTCCACCTACAAGCATTGAAAGCAAGATCGTCAGTGGGTTGGAACGCAACCACAGACAGAGACCAGAATCATTTCGTACCGCTTGGCCGACGCGGACAGACACAGGCAGAGGGTTCAGGTCCTCGTCCACAGTGATCAGCATGCGCGGCTGGATGGCCGTGGCGATCGTGTACAGAATGTAGTGCGACGTGTCGAGAATGGTGTTCTCCATGTCCAGGGCCGCGTGCAGCACCGAGAGCAGGCCGCTCACAGCCACGCGCGAAAGGATCAATCGGTCCGAGTGGAACGGATGTAGCGTCATCAGACCCTGTACGGTTCAGACAAGCAAATGATAAGCTACCATAGATACACAACTGCGGATGAGACCAATCTCGTACCTTGCCCATGTGAAGCAGACCCTGTGAAATACGAACCACAAAGAGGTGGTTGGCTTCTCGGCTGTAGAACTCGGACAGCTGTCGCAGAAGACCGGCCACTCGCGAGTTGTTGGTACCAGCCGACACGAGACCAAGTGCCAGAATGGCGCTCTGCGCAACGCCAGAGTCGCTGTCGTGGGTCAGTCGAGACAGAGTGTCGATCAACGAGTACTCTGGGTTCGACACGCTCAGGAGCGCAAGCGCTAACGGAACTGCACGGCGAACACTCAAGTCTCCGTACTGAAGCAGGTGGTCGAACGAACGCATGGCCATTTCGCTACCAACCGATTCGCCCATGGTGATCAATGCGATACCAATCACGGCAATGCTCTGGTGCTGGGCAGCGGCCGGGTCTTCGATGTGTTCAGCGCAAATTCGCAACAGTTGCTGCACCTTGAGCACGTTACCCGAGCCAGCGTACGCACAGGTTTCGAGCGTAATGGCCAAGTACTTGGACATCTTGTGTTCAATCGTCTTCACGGCTTCTAACATTGCGTCCACAAGCTCCTGACGTCTACAAAAGGCACATAGCAGGTTAGTAAATACTCGCCAAACACAAGATCGACACGATAAGCAGGAATCGTACCCCAAGTACAAAAGACCGAGACCAAGCGCGAGGAAACGAGCGCAAGACGAATCAAGCTCTGCGTCCGAGCTTTCCATAAATCGCTGCATCAGCACACTGCCGGCTTCGTCGTCGCACGTGCCAACTTCGACCATACCCAAGGCCAAGGCGGCATACGAGACTTCCTGGATGTCGGCGTTCTCGTCCGCGTGCGAAACCACCGGAATCAAAAGCTCCGAGACATCTTCACGCGCAGATCCGGCGTACGCGATTCCCAAACCGAGGCAGGACGCACAGCGAATCGAGCAGTTGCCCGAATCGATGTGTTCCGACAGCAGAGCCAACGCAGGATCGCATTCATTGCGGATACCCGCACTGACAATGCCGACACCGAGGATGGCACCGGCCTTGACAAATTCGTCGCCAGAGTACAGGTACTTATCAATCTGCGTGATGCCTTCTTCCACATTCCAGAGCATGATCAGGCCAAGCGACGCCGCCGCGCTCATCATGCCATGCTTCTTGTTCTTGTACAGCCACGTGTTGCCCTCGGGCGTCATGAGTTTATCCGTGCCGTAGCCTGCGTTCACAAACGCATTCACAAAGGTCGAGGCAAGATTGTGACGCGCCGAGTCCGTCGGCTGGGAGGACTCACGACTGCGGGCAATGCTGCCAGTCTCCGACAAGTGCGACTTGTAGATATCTTCCGGGGTCTTCGCTTCCAGCACGTCCAGATCGCGCGCAAGCGAGAGGAACTTGTCACTGAGCTCGGCGTTGCCAATCTGATCGTTGACCGATCCATCGCCTTCGGCTTCGTCTTCAAAGAAGCAGCGCTGGCGGCCCAGAATGTAGCCCAACTGCTTGCGGATCGCCGGTTCCTTGCACTTCTGGAACACATCGGCCACCAGCTTCTCGTTGCTCAAACGAAGCGCCACACGAAGCGCATCCGGGTACTGCTGCACCGACAGATACAGAGCGTAGGCCGTGTTCAGCAGCGTCTGCAGATCCTCCGGATCCGACATGTAGTCCGCGCACGCGAGCAGGTAGAGGCACACACGCTGGTAGTTCTTCTCGTCGATATCCTTGGAGTCCAAGAGCTTCGACAGCTGCTGCACTTCAATCAGGATATCGATGGCTTCCGGCTCGGCGTTGTGCTGCATGTGGAAGGGCACAATGGCATCCACGAGCGCCATCAGATCAGCAGTCTCGGGCTCGACCGAGATGTCGGCGGCGATACGCGCGCTGTATTCCTCGCCGACCTCACCTGCGAGCGAGCGCACGAATTCGTGGCCCCACGTGGCCAGCTCCGTGCTGTTGCCCTGGAGCTTGAACGTGATGCTCTCGCGCGATCCTTCCTTGGCCATGGTCATGGCCAGAACAGCCAGGATATCAGCCAGACTGGTCTTGAGTTCGCCCTTGGGCAGGGTCTAGAGTCGACAAACAGAGCGTTAAACACATGCTTGCCTCGCGTGCATTGGCTATTGCAACTCGTACCTCGAACGCAGCCTTGAGCGGCTCGTAGGACGGGCGCAGGAACTTGAGCGGCTTGGGCACGGACGTCATGGACGACGTCGCCGTGCGGATCTCACGGCGCAAGACCTCGAGCGCCATCAGCTTCACGCCATCCTTCTCGCTGGCATCGCAGACCGTGCTGACCGCGGTCTCTAGATCCTCCTTGAGCTTTCTGTCCTCCTCCGACTGCAATAAATAGAGACCGATCCGTTAGCGAATCCTTGGCCCAACGAGCCAATTCCCAGTGCCTTTGGGCCGCAAGGACAACGGAGAGATGCGCACCAGATCCTCGTCCTTGATGGGCGGGTCGCTGCTCTTCTCCGGCTGGGCGGGAGCCGCCTGCTCCTTCTTCTCGGGGTCCTCGGACGGCACGCGGATCGACGCCGTGTCCTTCATCTCTCGTCTCTCTATGGGGGTCTTTCTCTTCAATCCACCACACAGCAGAGGGGAGGAAAGCTTCCAGACTGTCTTTTCTGCCAATCACATGGACCAAAACCTCTATTTTGACCAATCACCAAGCTCCCCCTCGCGAACTAAAGATCCATTCCCGAACGCAAACCAGATCGCGCTTTTGGATTCGGGACACTACCCTCAATAGAGCGCTCTCTGGAGGAGCGCACTTAGTCGCGAACAGCTACGCCTTTTCGTGGTGCGCATTGGGGAAGATGAGCGCGGCCGGTTTCTCCATTGATGAGTATGCGCGCAGGCAGCAGGTGACCGCAGCCAGACAGCGAGCTCGCAAGCCCCAGGCCAAGAGGAAGAAGGGGGGAGCTGGTGCCACAGCGACATCGAGAACGAGGACCAGTGCAGCGACCTACACGCGCGAGCAGAAGCTGTACCTGCGCATGTGCATGGACAAGCGAGTCGATCCAGACACTAAACTGCTCGCTGCATTACGCACAAATGCTTTCCTGCTCACACTGGACACGTTTGGGCAAGAAGAAGTGAGTCGCATGGCCAGCTACTTCAATGGAGCGAACGCTGACTGACTGATGCGACTCGTGTAATAGCTAGATGCACACGCGGGGTTCTTGGTGAGCACGACCTTTTGCAAGCAGATCGGCTTGTCATTGGGCTCTGTTGATGTGAAGCGAGGTATTGCTGTGCATCAGTGTGCTTCACTACTGTGGGTATGAGCTCCAGGGCTGACTGAGCTCTGCAGATCTTCGCAACAAGTTCGATCGCCTGGGAATCGAGAGAGCGCACGCGTTCACGAAGCAAGGGGCAACGGTGGTCATCAAGTGAGACTCGTATAATCTCTCGATCCATGGCTGATTTCACAAAGACTCAACATTATATGGCCAGATCTGCGTGTCTGGCGGCTCACAAGACCCCGACTTTGGTGCGTCTTCGCCTCGTCGGCATCCAAATCACTCCAACAATTGCTCCGATGCTTGCCAAGGTGCTGTAGCGTTAGATTATGATGGAGCTATGGTCCGTAACCATTTGACATCATTTGTCCAGGCAATATCAAGCTGTCCTCTGCTAGAATCTGTCAGCTTGGCCCACACACGACTCGGAACCAACGGACTCGAAGGTAAAGCCCTAATGAATTGGTTGCAAAGCCTCCAACTCCTGATTGCCCTGGTTGGTACGTAGTCATCTCAGTCGCACTTGGAAGAAGCCCTCGACTGCAGCAGCTCTCACTAGCCGGCTGCAGCCTCACTGATAAAGCCAGCGAGCACGTCTCAAAAATCATCACGGTAAAACGAAATACAAGCTGGACGCCATGTACGATCGAACTAACTGAACACTTCGTTCAGCTCCATGGCGTACACAAGGACGAAGACATTTGGAGCTCTAGTCTCCGTGGTGAGCGCGTAGAGCCGCATACGACTCGCCCAGCATTTTTGTTGGATCTTTCGGAGAACGCGCTTGGGGATCAATCGGCAGAAGCGCTCAGCAATGCTCTATACCATGACAAGTGGCTACTCGGTAAGGAACTGAGCAGCTATATATTCCTGCTAACAACTGGCATTCTTACTATGAGCTCTATCGTCTGCAGGCCTCAACTTGAACCAGAACCATATTACGCGTCAAGGACTGACGTTGATCGCAGATACACTAGCACACAGCAATTCGACTCTGTCGATCTGCATGATCAACAACATGCAGGACGCTGCGGACCGAACGATGCGCAACAGATTGAATGGAATTCTTCAAACCCGCCGCCGGCATCTGCGGCATCTGACAGCAGAGTCGAATGAAAAGCGTCTGTATCTCTGTACACTGCTGCTGGAGTGGGGTGTAGAGCGAGAGCTTGTGCTGGAGATTTGCCAGGGGCAGAAAGAGGCAACGTCGACAGCCGAGCCAGCCACTCAACCGCATAAGCTTCAATCGAGCGAATATTCCAACAACCAAAGCAACCACGAGGGGCTGTCGCACGAGGAGATAATACATGCCGAACCCAGCCCTAGCAATCAGCATGAGGTCAAAGCATCGCCAACCAAAGCAGACAGCCAAATCGACCACGTAAAAACTGTGAGAAGCCATTCAACAGCGGAAATAAATGGCCGCAAGCTCTCATCTCGGTACTATGGTTGTAGATTGAGTTCCTTCTGGAACGCTTGAGTGTCTTGGAGGCTTCTCAAAGGCGGACACAGGAATACGTGGACAAGGTAGAGGTGTGTGCAAAGATACAGGATTTTTCATTATCGAGTGGGGGATTATGCAGGTGAAAGCGCGCATTCACACTGATACGAATGGTTTGGATATGCAAAAATCAGGCCGAGAACCAAGAACTGCGCCAGCGCGTTGACAAGCTCAGTGCTACGAAGACTACCGCGACAACCTCCGTCGAAGAACGGATCATCGCGCAGCTAGAAGCGTCGATCACGACTCTTGCGGAGCAGGTTCACATGCTCGAGCAAGAGAAGGACGAAGACGCCTGAGCTTGACAAGTTGAGCTCCTTACCTACTCAGTACCTGGCGTAGCGTGCGGCTGAACATATCAGAGTAGTTGTAGTAGCAGCTGGTCGTGTATCGTCAGTTGCTTTTGGGGATTGCTTGCTTCAATGGAGTGCGCATTCTCCAGAATCGAAAAGCATGTGCGTTAGCTCCGATCAGTACCATAAGTTTACTTCTCGGGTAGCGGGAATCTACATGATATGAGAGTAATGAGAGTGAGGACAATCGCACGTTAACCCACAGGGCAGAAAAACATTACCGAAAGTTTGGGTTTGGAAAGAATTCATTGCCGACCCAAGTGTACGAGATTCGGTGCGAGGCAATCCACGCACGGCGCTCTGCCTTGCGCTCACGAGATCCAACCATGCTGTCCACATGGTCACGGAAGAGATCATTGGTGACAACACAGCCGTCGTGCATACCGGCGTACTGAATGCAGTACGAATCGTCGTAATCTTGAGCAGGCGTTGGAATCAGAAGGCCTGCCTCGACCATCGATTGCAATAACGCAACATCGTCGGGCATTTTGGCAGGGTTCATGGTCGTTCGACCACCTTTAACCAGCTTCTTGCGCCAGTTCACTTCGCCTTCTTGCAGCAGGTAGTCGGGTACAAACGCTACAACCTGATAATTCAGCTGCAGGAAGTAGTCGAACGCGAGGCGAATGCCCACACAAGAAAAGCGCTTGTGCATTCCGTGACGCATTGCAACATTCGCTGCGTCCAGTACGATTAGCCGCGCACGAGCGGAACTTGATGTGTCTCTCAGCGTAGAACGAGTCAGAGACTGATGAAGGACATCCGGCTTTATGGATGTTGGCAATTTGTTCACAAGTGGGGTTTTGGATGCTCCATTTGCCGGCGGGGTTTTGGATCGTCCATTTGCTGGCGGGGTCTTGGATTTCGGATCGTACAATCGTGGTGTCGAAGGTTCTGGTGAAGATGACTTCTTGACGGGTGATTTGCGAGATCCATATTTGCTTGCATCAAGCAATAGTGTTTCATTGGTGTCCGAGACAGAAACTTGCTCCAAACCTTCAGGGACCGAGAGCTCAGAGCTCTTGGAATCTGAGTGCAAAATACTTGGAAGCTCGTTGCTTCCGCAGAATTCGCATGAGCCAGAAGCAAAACTACTTGCGTTGAAGCATTGTCCACACATACTGCTATGCTCATACTGACTCCAATCAGCGCTGGCATCCAAGTGCAGCATTTGGTCGTAACTCGCTTCACTGATTGCCACTATGGGTTGTCGCAGGGCTCCATCTGTAGCAGCAGAAGACCCGCCAGTCAGCGAAAAGACGAAGAAATCCTTGAAGCTCAAAAAGCGACCCATGCGAATGTCCAACAATACGTCTTCGTTGCTTGAATCTGCTGATGTGAGATTATTCTGCAAACTCGACGCCACAGTTTCACATGGAAGATATCCAACTAGCTCTAACTCTTCAGGCGTGGCCCAATAGAGCTCTTCTCCGATACAGTCCAATCGGTCAGCGAGCAACGCGTTCGACGACATACCACACAACAAACTGAGACACTCAATCTGGAACGTTTGCGTACCAGCATTAGTCGCTTCCATGAACCACGGATGCAATCGGAGCCAGCCCATAAAGATATTGATGGCTGGCAGCGTCTTGCTGAGTGACTCTAACGCATTTTGAACACTGCGCTCCGTAATCGCTCGTCCACAATGGTGCATCACGACGATGAGCAGAGAAAATCCAAATTCGAGCGCCCGCTGGACACTGATGCTTTCTTTCCAACTAGATACCGGACAATCAAAGTCATCGCGCTTGATCTTCTGGGAGCCTTCGATAGGAGACTAGACCAAACATACAATGTCCTGGTTAGAACGAATTTGGCCAAATATAATGACAAACACATGGCTCACCTGAGCGTTGTGGATGGCAAAGATCACGAGGCAACTGATTTGCTTGAGCATCTTCTGTATCTCCAGATTGTCCTCTGGAATGGACCAGGGCGCGTCCAAGAGATATGAAAGCGATTTCACCGTCCGGTCAAGTTCGCTATGCCACTGGTCGACGCCTTCGTTCGTCAGCAGAATGTGCAGACATGACATGATCAGTTTGCTGCTCACTTGGAAGGATTCATGAAAATTCGCGATATGCGATTGTTCATTCGGCCGCTGTCTAGCTTCTTCGGTTTGCTTCTTCCCAAGCTCAAGCGCGCGGATCATGTTCTCTCGGGCTGCAAATGGCGTCTGACAGGTCAGACTTCGGGCATAGAGATACACGGATTCAAGTACATGATGCTGATGGCCAGCCAATAGTGCCAGTTGGTTGTACGCTTTCCCATCGAACGGCCCAAAGTTCAGCGCGTCCTGGTAGTGCTTCTGAGCCAGAGACCAATTGCGTGTTCGCTGCTTCGCAAGGTGCGTCTCTACGTAGCGAGCGAGGTCCCCAAGCGCCATAAGAGTCGTGTGAATACAGCCCTTGAGCGCATCGTGATGGGGATCATTGCGCAGCGACCGTACATGCTCTGGAAGCACAGCCAATGCAGATCGCAATCGCGCATCAAGATCAGAGTAGAATGCGATAGCAGTAGCCAATAGTGCTCCGAGTTGTTTCTTGGCGATCTCCAGTGGACTCGTTCCCATCAAATCACTTGCATCCGAGCTGGACTGACGCAAAAGACGGCACTTACTCTGCAAACTGTCAATATCACGGTACCAGCTCTTCCAGAGCTGCTGGTCAAAGCCCTGCGCCATGGGAAACAGGTTCGTATGAGCAGTCGAAGCCACCAGCTCTTCTCAGTGGATAATTACATCAGTTACCATGTGCTTCGCATGCACCGGATCCTGCATAACGGCATCAGCGCAGGCCTGGCGAAACGCTGCCGGCGAGAGCTCCGAGAGTCCGTCAATGGGAGGCGATCTAGACACATACAACCGCCGGATGACAATATCATTAGAGCTCGTGAGTAGTAGGATCGACGCTCAAGGCGGAGCTTCAGTCGTACGAGCAAAAGGACGGAGAGGGCTTTGATCTCTGGCTTCTTTGCTTCGTTGATGTCTTGTTGCACTTGTCCTTCGGTGGAGTCACTGGCGCTGCATCCACCGGCGCCTCCTTGATGTCCTTCCACAGTTTCTTCACGCGCGTATTACTTGTGGATCGAGTGGCGCTGCTAGATCGAGTGGTAGATCCAGAGTCCTGCTTGGTAGGCGTGCTTGCTCTCGCTGAGGGCGATCGCTCGGCTCTCTTCGGCTGATAAGACGCCTTGCTTGGCGTGTCTTCTGCAATTGTTCCACTAGAAAGTGCAAGCTGTTGCGGCTGCTCTGCGACCGTCTTCACACCGACTCGCTGCTCCTGCGGGGACTTGGCACGACTTCTGAATCGCGGGCTCTTCCTCTGCGCTGCGTTCGTGATGGAACTGGGCGCGTCGGCGTGGCCGCCGAGCACCACATTCGCCATGGAAGCATGCAATTTCTTCCGGTTGGGGTGCAAATACAAAGATGTGGTACACTGTACCACTGCCTTGAATTTAACCTGGCTTTTTTTTAATTACGGTTACCTAACTCAGGTATAAAGGTGTGCTCCAAAACATGGAATCCGTTGCTTTTCGAGACTGCAATTTACTCGAACGTAATGTAGCAATTAACACCCACACGGCTCAAATAGAATGAATTCTCCAATTCTGGGGGGATTTATAGACACTTCGAGATCCGCCCCTGTGGCTTCAGTAATACAAATCATGTAGCCGAAATGTCCTGGATCTTCATAACAGATTGCAGGAGGTTTGGGTGCTCCAGTGAATGTGCACGGCGGGTTATATCGATCTAAAGTCGGCTATTTTTCTACATGATGCATAGATGTCCGCGGGTTTTGTGTATCGATAATCATTAGCACTGGATCTCTATAAAGATATTTTGTATCCTTATACCATATCATATTTAGGAGGTTTCAGGAAATAAAGGCTTCTGATTGGCCAAACTGTTACGCAAAAGGGCAGTTTGTGTGGTTAGGTGTTTTCACAATCCCTATATAAAAGAAGGGAATATTGCAAAAGGTGATACAAATTGACATTTCTCGCAAAAGTTGATTCCAGCAGTATTTACACGAAGGGTTTATTCCAGAAGGTGACACGTTTCCAAAATTTCACCAAAAGGTGACACGTTCTGTTTAAAACACCGAGCACTGCCCAGGCGGGTTTTAGAGGAGGTAAAATACTAAATCGGGTTTTAGAGGAAATGAACGAAACGCATCTGAAAGTGAACGAGTCTTGACTGAATATGAACCAGATCCGTCTGAAACTGAACCAAGACACGCTGAATTGAACCATCCATTGTCTGAATTGAACCGAACCGAGCTGAGAGCCATGCAGCAGGAACTCTAACTTGAATTCCTAGGCGTCTGGCATCCGGCAAGTCGCTTTGTTGTGGCCGAAATTCCCGCATCTCCCACATTTGTATGGCTTGCGCGCCTTCCCGCCGGTCTCTCCACGAGATCGAATACGCCGCTTGCGCGGTCTTCCTGCCTGTCGAACAAATTGAGCTGGGAGTACACTTGTGTCGGAGATCAGCTTGTCGTCTTCGGGATGTTCAATTACGCCCTTCGTTGAGGCAAATACCGCCACCGTGTAGCACTTGCCCATCACTTCAGACATCACAGGCACTTGATCTTGTGCGTGGAAGGCTGCAAGGATGTGTCGACACGGGATTTAAGGTTGCAACCAGTCGTGGCATGAACAGGTTGGCCCTGCGATATCCACTCGTTGCTGCTTCAGAGGGTTAGTCACACGCGAAACGTAGCCGACAGTATCTGAGCTGAATGCCACCGCGTACTCTGCTGACAGCTTGAGTTGAGCCTGAAACTTGGCCTCGGCGCGCGGTGTCACGAGCCGTCCTTCCTCTTGTCATGCCTTGCACTGTCGAGTTCTGCTGTAAACGTCACCCATGAGAATGGTAGCGTACGCCCTGAAGAACTCATAGGGAAGC